>UESW01004308.1:841035-857205 GCA_900491605.1 Calamus simplicifolius
CATCGCATCTTGCCCTCATTTTTTCATGAAGCATTTTGTGGATCCAGCGCCCCAGTCTCTCAGACCTAGTTTGGGTGAAATTATTGGGCTTGCATTGGGCTCTTTTAGCGGGCCTCAATTAAGCTTGAGTTCAGGCTGGATACAGGATGGCTCTTCTATCCAGGAAAAGTCTTTGTACACCACCTCTGTGCAGCAAATCCTACGTGGAGTGTACCGCTTCTTTTTATTGGTCCACATGAATCCTACATGTCTTGATACGATGGGGCAGGGATACCATCTTAAATTTTAACTTGACGTGCATTAATACCTATTCAGTTTTTTTAGAATTTGTGTACAGGCTTCAGTGCACGTTTTATGAATGGATATCGTAATTTTATAACTATGGTGTTATAAATTTACAATTGGGAGTCATAATTTTTTTTGTTTTCTAAATGGGTGTCTTAATTTTATAAGCACAGTGTCATAAGTTTACAACTAGGATGTCATCTTAAATTTGACGTAACATACGTTAATACCTATTCACTTTTTTTTTAGAATTTGTGTATAGACCTGTTTCTAAGTGGGTGTCATAATTTTATAACTACGGTGTCATAAATTTACATGTCGTAATTTTTTTTGGCTTCTTAATGGGTGTTTTAATTTTATAACTACGGTGTCCTAATTTTACAATTGGGTGTTATCTTAAATTTTGATTTTTTTTTAAATTTATATACAGACACATTTCATGAATGGGTGTCTTAATTTTATAACTACGTTATCGTAAATTTATAAAAGGGATATCATAATTTTTTTTTGGTTTTCTGAATGGATGTCGTAATTTTATAACTATGATGTCATAATTTTAAAACTTGGGTGTCGTAATTTTTTTGATCGTGTCATAAAGCTGTCTTAACATTTTTTAATAGGTGTCATATACATGTGGATCAATAAAAAAAGGGTGTAGCCCATGTAGGATTTGCTGCACCGGATGCAGTGTACAAAGTCTTTTTTCCTTCTATCCAATAGCAAGGAAAAGTCTTAATTTTGAACCCAAGTTTGATCCGAAGTTTTTTTTTAAAAAAAAAATTTATCCAACAGCAAGGAAAAGTCTCGGGCTGATTTAAGCCCAATTCCAGCCCTAACCAGCAAGCTGGAGAAACAGAGAAAACTAATGAAAATTTAAAACATAGTCTTCACCAAAATTCTAACCAAACCCCATCTTTTCACTAAAACATCTAGAAAACGATCGAGAATCGAAGAAATCTAACCTCCACCTGATTAGAAGGACAAGTCAACCCGATCATGGAGAAAAAAGGCAGAGTACAGATCACAAGAGCGAGCATAGCGTTCCCTAGCCGCCCTTCATTCCCCTGCTGAGCTGCTCCGCTGTCCGTTCCCAACCCTCTCCATCCCTGAAAGAGAGAAAAAAAAATGAAAAAAAGGTTAGTTGAAGTGCTTGAATTCACGAGGAACAAAAGGAAGCAAGGAACAATTGGAAATGTAAATGGTGATCGAGGGCACCTCCTCATTGGATTAGGAAACGGGTTCTTCGAAGATTTGGAGATCGGATTAGGGCTCTAGAAGGTGGGAGGGAAAACCCCAGAAGGAGATGTCTGAGAAGCTGATGCATAGATCTAGACGCGGACTCTTTCTTATGCTGTGCGAAGCACAAGATAAGATCATCCAAGCAGACAACAGGATCTACCGTCAAAATTGCATGTCATAACACATCTAGTCCGTTTTCTAACCCAAAAATCAAAGTTTTAGTTCTTTAAAATGGACAGAGAAAATAAAAGAAAGGAAGTTGCGTGTCATAATACATCTAGTCTGTTCTTTAACCCAAAAAAAAGGCAGATAAAAAAAAGAAAGGAGTTAAGAATAGAAAATAAAAGAAAGAAAATTGCGGGTCAACAAAAATTATGGAGATACCCCAAAAAAAAGGAAGATAAAATAAAAGAAAGGAGTTAAGAATAGAAAATAAAAGAAAGAAAATTGCGGGTCAACAAAAATTATGGAGATGCGGGGTATCGATACCCCTACCTTTGGTATGCTAAGTGAGCACTCTACCATCGGAGCTACATCTCCATAACAATTGATTTCTCAGGATCAATTTTAATAAAGGCTACATAAATGAATATTTTGCATTTCTTTTGGCCAGAGGAACATGTTATTTTTTTTTATCCCTCGACTGTGATTCCTCGCTCTTTAAAAACGTATGCGCGGTCATTTATTGATTTTGCTTCGGCGGAAGGTTGTTATAGAAATTTGATGTTTGATTGATAATGTTGAAGAAATTTAACTTATGAAACTTTGTAATCATTTTGGGATGGTAATGCTGAATGCAAAATTATATGAAAGAAGAAGTGCATTTTATAGTTTCAATTTTAATTTATAATTATACACTTGTTACTTTCGTTTTTTGTTGGATGCCTCTAGCTCCTAAATCATGTGCTTGATAATGTTGAATTTTATTTTTTTATTGAAATAATCTTTTAGTTTGCCATAAGCGATTTGTAAAGAAGAAGACAAACATAAGAATAAGTTAATAATAAGTAACCATCGTAATCTTAAAATGTTGTTATTAATTATAATGTTTTTGCCTAAAATCATTATGCATAACATGTATACAAGGAACTAACATAACAGAACTAATGGCATCAGAATTAATAATATAAAATTATCCATTTTCCTCTTAGAATTAATTAATGTTGTCATCTTCTTGGTTTGGTTAAAAATTATTTTAGTAATTTGACAAATCATGATTACGATCTTTTAGTGATGAAGGAGATTCTTGTTTAATTGTTAAGTACTATTTAGGTTCTGTCTTCTTTGAGAGATGGGAATATTTTACTTCTATGTTAAATTCTCTAGCTCGGAAAGCTTATTTATTTTTTGTAGAGGCGGGTAACGTTGAAGTCTGCTTAGTTTTATTTTTTTAAATTAAAAAGCAAAAGGAAAAGGAAGTTGCGCATGCCAAAAGGAAGAATGGATGGATATCTATGTTGTGTGTGTATATATATATTAAGAGATGATGATCAAAGGTTAGGAAGCGCTTTTAATCCATCCAACTTATTTAGCCTGATACAAAATTTTATAGATTTGCTAGAAAAAAGTCTTAATTAAATTCTAAAAAAAGAAATTCAGGTTTGTTGAACATGTCTAAAATTGGCTCTTTAAGATTAAATTAGGCCTATTAAAAGATAGTTGCAGAACTATATAATGAGTGGGTGTACATGATTACTGAGATAGTAACATAGAATATAACGTCATGAAAAAATGTATTACTGATGTAACTCAGACAAACTATACGTGAATGTTGACATAATAATTTGCATTCTTTTTCATCCTTAAAAATACAGGAGCATGATATTTTCTTAATTTTCTTTCTATTCTGTCATCATAAATTAACCTTCTCATTATCCTTTTAGGTCTTAATGATTGCTGCTTGTCAATTTCATTCGATCCCAACGGCTATACCACAGTCCTCCTCCTCCTCGGTCCGGTCGCTTCGTCCAAGCTTGGAGCTCCGCTGGTGGAAGGTAGCTGTGCGGCCATGCTGGCCTGCATGAAGTTCCACCCAAAAACTGGGTAGTCATGAACTACTGATTGGTAAAAAAAAAAAAAGTGGGGCTTATATTTGGCTTGAACTCTCTAATTTATTAACATAGTGAGGTCTAGAGTTCTCCATGTTATTTGGATTTTTATATACCTGAATCACATCCTCCAACTCATGCTAGAAAGTTCTACGACAAACAAGAAAGCAACGTAGCTTGGATTTTTTCACTTGTTTTCCGGAACCTCGTTACGTGGTAGAAAGTTCCACGGCAAGAAAGAAATTACGATGTACATAGAAGAGCGGCGAGTAGTGTAACGTAGCTTGAATTTTTTTTTCTTTGGGATCCCTGTGACATGGTCGCCCAGAAGTCAGAATCCCACCTTATCTTCTCGCGTTCACTGACGGTAGAGATCTCTTCTCCACAGTAGAGAGCCCTTGTTTCTTGTGCTAGAGGAATTAAATTAAATATACGTGTTGTTCAACTGTGAAACTTCTAGAGCAAGGAGCGGTGTATTAATTGCTCGCTTGGGAGCCATCGACCTGGGATAAAGGGATAAAGGTTTTAATTTATCCCTTTATATTTGATCTGTTGTCATCCAAGCAGACAACAAGATCTGCCGTCAACAAAAAAAAGTAAAAAAAAGGTTTTAATTCTTTAAAATGGACAAAAAAATATGGAGATGCCATCGACCTGGGATAAAGGGATAAAGGTTTTAATTTATCCCTTTATATTTGATCTGTTGTCATCCAAGCAGGATCTGCCGTCAACAAAAAAAAAGGTAAAAAAAGGGTTTTTATTCTTTTAAATAGACACAAATTATGGAGATGCGGGGTATCGATACCCGTACCTTTGGCATGCTAAGTGAGCGCTCTACCATCGGAGCTACATCTCCATAACAACTGATGTATTCCAATTCTTTTTTAAGCTTTTTCCTTTCAATCCGTCATTTAATGCGCTAAGAAAAATATTTCAGGACACCTGCCACGCACACACCGATATTTCCTTATGCAACTCTTTTATCAATCAATCCATTATATTTGGCAACAAATCCACAAGTTACACTAATCTCTTCGGATCATTATGAGAGTCCTGTAGCATTATTCTTAAATAATGCAGGCGATCTAAATATTACATATATAGATATCTCGTCATAATGAAAATCGCGTAATATTATTCATTGGTAAACAGTACTATAGTTGGACTCATCTCCTAAAGCTGAGAATATGGCATTCCTCCCGTCCCATATATATCAAGTTCCTTCTTTGTGTTAAATACGGCATTCCTCCCGTCCCATATATATCCCGTCCCATATATAGCAAGTGCTTATTTTGCACGCTTGGCGTTGCACCTTAATTTACGGCTTAAATGCTAATGGAAGATGACAAAGCTGAAGAGATAACAAAAAGCTTCATTTCAGATTATTTAGATTATATAATATAATTTTTTTTTTGCGAAGATAAGTAATAAAGTGAACTCGGTAATTAAATTTTTTTTTGACCGTCATTTTTTCATTAAGCTCATAAATAGTTAGCGTTATATATATATAGTGCTTTGATGCCATCTTTCTAATGGGGATTTTAGACTACCGGTCATTTTTTTGACCGCCAGTTTCCGTTGAGGATATTAATTGCTAGAGATGGCAAGAATAGTAGTATAGAAACTATATGAATATCTAGCTACCATGCAATCTTATCTCTGGGATATCCTTCCATAAAATATTTGATTTTGCTCCTAAAATGGCATCATACTTGTTGATGACATTTTATGCGTATGGCAGTTTGTGTCCAAATTAAGTTTTGGATTTTATCAGCAAGTTTTCGTTACATTTTTTTTAAAAAAAATGGTGCAATGTTCATGATTTAATTAGTTGTAGGCTAACCTATATTTTACATGCCCAAATTGGCACATGTTATGTATAGCTATTGGTGCGTAACATCGGTAGCAAGGCTTAAGGCTGAATGAAGTATGATGTAGAATATTATTTTGAATTGATTAGATTTATGATACATGACACAAGCATGAGAACCAATCTGGATGTATGGCGATAATCAAATTAGATTATCAGACACAGAGTATTGATATGAGATTCTTAATATATATATCTTTAGTGTGCTAATATACTAGTGTGAATTTAATCCTACGGAGTTGCAGGGCTTATTCTGTGATTTTTCCATTTGATGGCGTAATCCAATGCTACTATAAGATATATAAAAGGTGTTAAAATTCTTTTTATTTCACCATAATAGCACGAAAAGAAATATAAAATTAATTTTTTATTAAAATTATAACTTAACAAAATAAATGCCATTTTAAAGATATAAAAAAATACAATTAAGATCTTATGCGTTTCTCAATACAATTAAGCAATGGAGTTTGCCCACAACCACACGAATTCCTTCATGCCTTGGGAGTTCGTCGATCTTTCTCCATGTCAATGATTAAAAGAGTGGTATGTGTGATCCAAAGATAAAGAGTGATTTTTGTCGACGTTTGCTCGAGGACGAAAGATAAAGAAATGGAAGATCCAAAGCTCGAGGACGTTTGCAGAGTACAGATCACAAGATCGGATTAGGGCTCTAGAAGGTGGGAGGGAAAACCCCAGAAGGAGATGTCTCAAAAGCTGACGCATAGATATGGACGCGGACTCTTTGTTATGCTATCATAATATATCTAGTTTTAGTTCTATAAAACGGACAGAGAAAATAAAAGAAATGAAATTGCATGTCATAATTATACATCTAGTCCGTTCTTTAACCCAATAAAAAGGCAGACAAAATAAAAGAAAGGAGTTAAGAATAGAAAATAAAAGAAAGAAAATTGCGGGTCAACAAAACTTATGGAGATCAGAGGCTCTACCATCAGAGCTACATCTCCATAACAACTGATTTCTCAGGATCAATTTTAATAAAGGCTACAAAATGAATATTTTGCATTTCTTTTAGCCAGAGGAACATGTTATTTTTTTTATCCCTCCACTGTGATTCCTCGCTCTTTAAAAACGTATGCGTGGTCATTTATTGATTTTTCCATATTTTTTATTCTTTACTATTGCAAATTTGTGATTTGTTTTGATTATATTCTGAATTCCTATTTTTATCCTTATCATTCTTTTTCAAACTCTAAACCTTGAGGTCCTGTAGCATCTCCAACTCTTGAGCTTTATTCAACTTTTAATATTTTTAAAGCCAACTCGTTCAATATATGCTCCTACCAAATCCATCCAAACCTTCAAACCTTCCATCATGGACACAATTCCAACCCCTGTACTCATAATTGAAATTTTAAACTGCAACTTTGTTAGCTCATACTCGAGTTGCAAATGGCCAAGACTAAAGATCTGGACTCAGGGATAAACTACTTTGTCTCGAACCTAGACATGGAATTGCAAGTGAGTTTGGCAAGAGTTAAAAAGCTGGAATCATGCCAACTCGAGGTATTGAATCTCATCTCCTTTCATACGTGGTCTCTGCATTTCATTCTAATCAGATGGAAGCGTCCCCGTCCCAAAGTTAAATGGCTGTTGGTTTTCCTTTCCTTCCAAGTTTAGCTCCACAAAACATGGACATACACTGAACACTCCTAGATGGTTCACAGCCATATCCATCTCTTTGATTTATATCTGCAAGAGTATAGTGGAACAACAGTAGAAGAGCTTACAAAATGTTGTAAGTGCTTCATGACAATGCTTAAAGAGGAAAATAAGCCTATGATCTAAGATATTTCCTATATTAGTCCATGAGAAATCTACTGTAACCTATTACAGGAGCAGTTGAAATAATGGAATTCCCCAGTTATCCAATCTATCAATAAATCACTACAACTTGTGCATTCTTCTAACAAGACCAAGCATTTGGCTGACTCTAGCTCCCTTGTATTTTCTTTCACCCACTTACAGCGCCGCCACTCCAAGACCAGCAAGCACCACCACCGACGCCCTTCCCCAACATCCGTCTGTTGGAGAAGGAAAAATTGCGAGACGTTTGGATACGATCCAAAACAACGCCGCCACCGCTTTCTATTTACAGCACCGGCATCCCCTACAGTGGAACGACTCGATCGGCTTCCAGTGGGGCTGAAATCCGCCGAAGAAGAGGAGTGGGAGATGGTGAAAGCTGGGAGCGAGGGTTTCAGGAAGATATTTTTTTGCCATAATAAGCTAATATATTACGATGAATTTTTTTCTTCACCATAATAAAATAATAGAAATAATTTTAATTCAAATAAAATTAAGCTTTATTACGGAGAAACAATATTTTGCCGTAATAGTCATACATATTACGGCAAAATTTTGTTTCGCCATAATAGCACGAAGTAATAGCTCAAAATAATTTTTTATTTTTTATTAAAGACTTATTACGGCAAACTTTTTCTTTGTCGTAATAGAACAAAAGGAATAATTTTAATTAAAATAAAATTAAGCCTTATTACGATGAAATAATACTTCGCCGTAACAGTGCATTATTACGGCAAAATTTTTGTTTCAGCGTAATAGCTCGAAATATAATTTTTTTTATTTTTATTAAGACTTATTATGATGAAATTAAATTTTGTCGTAATAAGTAGATTTATTACGGCAAATTGTTTGTTTCATCGTAATAGAATGAAAAGAATAATTTTAATTAAAATAGAATTAAATATTATTACGATGACATAATATTTCATCGTAATAGTGCAGATTATTACGGTGAAATTTTAGTTTCACCGTAATAGCTTGAAAAATAAAAATATTTTTTTATTTTTATTAAGACTTATTACGACGACATTAGATTTCATCGTAATAAATAGATTTATTATGGCAAAAAAAAATTTCATCGTAATACTACAAAAAGAATAATTTTAATTAAAATAAAATTAATACTTATTATGATAAAATAATATTTCATCGTAATAGTGCAGATTATTACGATGAAATTTTTGTTTCACCATAACAGCTCAAAAAATAAAAATATTTTTTTATTTTTATTAAGACTTATTACGATGACATTAAATTTTGCCGTAATAAATAGATTTATTATGGCAAAAAAAAATTTTCATCGTAATAGAACACAAAGAATAATTTTAATTAAAATAAAATTAATACTTATTACGATGAAATAATTTGTCATCGTAATAGTATAGATTATTATGGTAAAATTTTTGTTTCACCGTAATAGGTTGAAAAATAAAATATTTTTTTATTTTTATTAAGACGTATTACGATGAAATTAAATTTTGCCATAATAAAAAAAAGAATAATTTTAATTAAAATAAAATTAATACTTATTATGATGAAAAAATCAATCGCTGTAATAGTTCGGATGTATTACGATGATATTAAATTTCATCGTAATAACTCTTTATTACGACGAATGCAATTTTGAGTTCGCCGTTATAAAGGAAAATATAATGACAAAATTTTTTGCCACAATAAATTCATCACAAATAGTATACTTTTTTGTAGTGAATCTTCGGTCCTAATGTTTTTCTCATTTAAGAACTGGTCAAAAATTTTGGATACAATTATATTATAAAAGAATTTACTTAAAGTCTAAAACCTATTATAAATAGGTGGATATGTGAAATATATTAGAATTTAAAAACCTAAATTTAATATTTAGAGTATAATAGAAGGTGTACTCGGGTCATCTTCACCGCCCTATTTGAGAAGTACGTGAACGAGGTGTACTCGGGCCGGCCATGGAGGCCATACGGGCTCTTCATGGGGGGGGGGTAGGGGGCGCATCGTCCAGATTTTGGCTTCATTAGGCGATCGCCATTGTTGATTGAGGGTGGCTTTATCAGCCACATCAAGGACCATGAAAGTTTGCATATTACATAGAAAAAGAAGGTTTATGCTTTCCAATTTTGTGTAGGTGGTAGTTGGTAAGTCAAGATTTATAACTCAATACTTTCATGCTCTTTTTGTTTAATTAAGTGGAGAATGGAAATATGCTCTCACCATCATGTCACCCTTTGGTTCCCTTAAATGCCACGTCTAGCAAAGTCTCGGCCACTAAAATCTAAATGCCAGTACACTTGTTCTATAGAATTCAAATTCCATTATACAAATCTTAACCACATTTTTGGAAGTAAATGACAATTCCTTTCTCCAACCAACAAATAGGAGAACAAATGCTACAATTACATATTTTTGGAAGCAAAAAGATGCCACATTCTTTTACTAGGACTAGAAGTGGGCCAAGCTGAGTCGGGTCTTACTTTTGCCCAAACTCAACCTAAATTTTTTTTAACCAAAATTCAGGCTGGACCAAGGCCCAAAAAATATTGCAAAACTCATATATGAGCCCAATCCAAAACCTGTTGGACTGGCCCGATCTAGCCCATTTGTGCCCAAAACAGTGGACTGGCCTGAAGGGACCCAGTTTTAGCCCAAATGACTGACCCTATAGATATTTTGAAAGTAAGAGAAAGTTGTACATCACCGCAGTGCAGCATGCACCAGATGCGGTGATTTATCTGCATGTAGACCCATGCGATTAGGCTTGCCCATGAGCGCCGCATCGCTGATGTGCGAGCTTCCGAAAGAAAATAGCATCGTATCTACTTATCAAATTCGTCTGAATTTAAAATATTAAACTGTTAAATTTGATGATCGGTGCATGTTTTGTGGTAAGGGATGAAATTAGAGAGACAGTTGGATTATTGTTTTCTATGACAAACTCTCTTTCAAATATTTCTCTGCTCATTGTTTATGATGCGTGTTGTACAATTTGCATCGCATCTTGCCCTCATTTTTTCATGAAGCATTTTGTGATCCAGCGCCCCAGTCTCTCAGACCTGGTTTGGGTGAAATTATTGGGCTTGCATTGGGCTCTTTTAGCGGGCCTCAATTAAGCTTGAGTTCAGGCTGGATACAGGACGGCTCTTCTATCCAGGAAAAGTCTTTGTACACCACCTCTGGTGCAGCAAATCCTACGTGGAGTGTACCGCTTCTTTTTATTGGTCCACATGAATCCTACATGTCTTGATACGATGGGGCAGGGATACCATCTTAAATTTTAACTTGACGTGCATTAATACCTATTCAGTTTTTTTAGAATTTGTGTACAGGCTTCAGTGCACGTTTTATGAATGGATATCGTAATTTTATAACTATGGTGTTATAAATTTACAATTGGGAGTCGTAATTTTTTTTGTTTTCTAAATGGGTGTCTTAATTTTATAAGCACAGTGTCATAAGTTTACAACTAGGATGTCATCTTAAATTTTGACGTAACATACGTTAATACCTATTCACTTTTTTTTTAGAATTTGTGTATAGACCTGTTTCTAAGTGGGTGTCATAATTTTATAACTACGGTGTCATAAATTTACATGTCGTAATTTTTTTTGGCTTCTTAATGGGTGTTTTAATTTTATAACTACGGTGTCCTAATTTTACAATTGGGTGTTATCTTAAATTTTGACGTGACATTTTTTTTTTTGAAATTTATGTACAGACACATTTATGAATGGGTGTCTTAATTTTATAACTACGTATCGTAAATTTATAAATGGGATATCATAATTTTTTTTTGGTTTTCTGAATGGATGTCGTAATTTTATAACTATGATGTCATAATTTTAAAACTTGGGTGTCGTAATTTTTTTGATCGTGTCATAAAGCTGTCTTAACATTTTTTAATAGGTGTCATATACATGTGGATCAATAAAAAAAGCGGTGTAGCCCATGTAGGATTTGCTGCACCGGATGCAGTGTACAAAGTCTTTTTTCCTTCTATCCAATAGCAAGGAAAAGTCTTAATTTTGAACCCAAGTTTGATCCGAAGTTTTTTTTTTAAAAAAAATTTATCCAACAGCAAGGAAAAGTCTCGGGCTGATTTAAGCCCAATTCCAGCCCTAACCAGCAAGCTGGAGAAACAGAGAAAACTAATGAAAATTTAAAACATAGTCTTCACCAAAATTCTAACCAAACCCCATCTTTTCACTAAAACATCTAGAAAACGATCGAGAATCGAAGAAATCTAACCTCCACCTGATTAGAAGGACAAGTCAACCCGATCATGGAGAAAAAAGGCAGAGTACAGATCACAAGAGCGAGCATAGCGTTCCCTAGCCGCCCTTCATTCCCCTGCTGAGCTGCCTCCGCTGTCCGTTCCCAACCCTCTCCATCCCTGAAAGAGAGAAAAAAAATGAAAAAAAGGTTAGTTGAAGTGCTTGAATTCACGAGGAACAAAAGGAAGCAAGGAACAATTGGAAATGTAAATGGTGATCGAGGGCACCTCCTCATTGGATTAGGAAACGGGTTCTTCGAAGATTTGGAGATCGGATTAGGGCTCTAGAAGGTGGGAGGGAAAACCCCAGAAGGAGATGTCTGAGAAGCTGATGCATAGATCTAGATGGACTCTTTCTTATGCTGTGCGAAGCACAAGATAAGATCATCCAAGCAGACAACAGGATCTACCATCAAAATTGCATGTCATAACACATCTAGTCCATTTTCTAACCCAAAAATCAAAGTTTTAGTTCTTTAAAATGGACAGAGAAAATAAAAGAAAGGAAGTTGCGTGTCATAATACATCTAGTCTGTTCTTTAACCCAAAAAAAAGGCAGATAAAAAAAAGAAAGGAGTTAAGAATAGAAAATAAAAGAAAGAAAATTGCGGGTCAACAAAATTATGGAGATACCCCAAAAAAAGGAAGATAAAATAAAAGAAAGGAGTTAAGAATAGAAAATAAAAGAAAGAAAATTGCGGGTCAACAAAAATTATGGAGATGCGGGGTATCGATACCCCTACCTTTGGTATGCTAAGTGAGCACTCTACCATCGGAGCTACATCTCCATAACAATTGATTTCTCAGGATCAATTTTAATAAAGGCTACATAAATGAATATTTTGCATTTCTTTTGGCAGAGGAACATGTTATTTTTTTTTATCCCTCGACTGTGATTCCTCGCTCTTTAAAAACGTATGCGCGGTCATTTATTGATTTTGCTTCGGCGGAAGGTTGTTATAGAAATTTGATGTTTGATTGATAATGTTGAAGAAATTTAACTTATGAAACTTTGTAATCATTTTGGGATGGTAATGCTGAATGCAAAATTATATGAAAGAAGAAGTGCATTTTATAGTTTCAATTTTAATTTATAATTATACACTTGTTACTTTCGTTTTTTGTTGGATGCCTCTAGCTCCTAAATCATGTGCTTGATAATGTTGAATTTTATTTTTTATTGAAATAATCTTTTAGTTTGCCATAAGCGATTTGTAAAGAAGAAGACAAACATAAGAATAAGTTAATAATAAGTAACCATCGTAATCTTAAAATGTTGTTATTAATTATAATGTTTTTGCCTAAAATCATTATGCATAACATGTATACAAGGAACTAACATAACAGAACTAATGGCATCAGAATTAATAATATAAAATTATCCATTTTCCTCTTAGAATTAATTAATGTTGTCATCTTCTTGGTTTGGTTAAAATTATTTTAGTAATTTGACAAATCATGATTACGATCTTTTAGTGATGAAGGAGATTCTTGTTTAATTGTTAAGTACTATTTAGGTTCTGTCTTCTTTGAGAGATGGGAATATTTTACTTCTATGTTAAATTCTCTAGCTCGGAAAGCTTATTTATTTTTTGTAGAGGCGGGTGGTAACGTTGAAGTCTGCTTAGTTTTATTTTATTTTTTTAATTAAAAAGCAAAAAGAAAAGGAAGTTGCGCATGCCAAAAGAAGAATGGATGGATATCTATGTTGTGTGTGTATATATATTAAGAGATGATGATCAAAGGTTAGGAAGCGCTTTTAATCCATCCAACTTATTTAGCCTGATACAAAATTTTATAGATTTGCTAGAAAAAAGTCTTAATTAAATTCTAAAAAAAGAAATTCAGGTTTGTTGAACATGTCTAAAATTGGCTCTTTAAGATTAAATTAGGCCTATTAAAAGATAGTTGTAGAACTATATAATGAGTGGGTGTACATGATTACTGAGATAGTAACATAGAATATAACGTCATGAAAAAATGTATTACTGATGTAACTCAGACAAACTATACGTGAATGTTGACATAATAATTTGCGTTCTTTTCATCCTTAAAAATACAGGAGCATGATATTTTCTTAATTTTCTTTCTATTCTGTCATCATAAATTAACCTTCTCATTATCCTTTTAGGTCTTAATGATTGCTGCTTGTCAATTTCATTCGATCCCAACGGCTATACCACAATCCTCCTCCTCCTCGGTCCGGTCGCTTCGTCCAAGCTTGGAGCTCCGCTGGTGGAAGGTAGCTGTGCGGCCATGCTGGCCTGCATGAAGTTCCACCAAAAACTGGGTAGTCATGAACTACTGATTGGTAAAAAAAAAAAAAACCGTGGGGCTTATATTTGGCTTGAACTCTCTAATTTATAACATAGTGAGGTCTAGTTCTCCATGTTATTTGGATTTTTATATACCTGAATCACATCCTCCAACTCATGCTAGAAAGTTCTACGACAAACAAGAAAGCAACGTAGCTTGGATTTTTTCACTTGTTTTCCGGAACCTCGTTACGTGGTAGAAAGTTCCACGGCAAGAAAGAAATTACGATGTACATAGAAGAGCGGCGAGTAGTGTAACGTAGCTTGAATTTTTTTTTCTTTGGGATCCCTGTGACATGGTCGCCCAGAAGTCAGAATCCCACCTTATCTTCTCGCGTTCACTGTACTTCGGTAGAGATCTCTTCTCGACAGTAGAGAGCCCTTGTTTCTTGTGCTAGAGGAATTAAATTAAATATACGTGTTGTTCAACTGTGAAACTTCTAGAGCAAGGAGCGGTGTATTAATTGCTCGCTTGGGAGCCATCGACCTGGGATAAAGGGATAAAGGTTTTAATTTATCCCTTTATATTTGATCTGTTGTCATCCAAGCAGACAACAGGATCTACCGTCAACAAAAAAAAAGTAAAAAAAAGGTTTTAATTCTTTAAAATGGACAAAAAATATGGAGATGCCATCGACCTGGGATAAAGGGATAAAGGTTTTAATTTATCCCTTTATATTTGATCTGTTGTCATCCAAGCAGGATCTGCCGTCAACAAAAAAAAGGTAAAAAAAGGGTTTTTATTCTTAAAATGGACACAAATTATGGAGATGCGGGTATCGATACCCGTACCTTTGGCATGCTAAGTGAGCGCTCTACCATCGGAGCTACATCTCCATAACAACTGATGTATTCCAATCCTTTTTTAAGCTTTTTCCTTTCAATCCGTCATTTAATACCCTAAGAAAAAATTTCAGGACACCTGCCACACACACCGATATTTCCTTATGCAACTCTTTTATCAATCAATCCATTATATTTGGCAACAAATCCACAAGTTACACTAATCTCTTCGGATCATTATGAGATATCTTAAATAATGCAGGCGATCTATAATGAAAATCGCGTAATATTATTCATAGGTAAACAGTACTATAGTTGGACTCATCTCCTAAAGCTGAGAATATGGCATTCCTCCCGTCCCATATATATCAAGTTCCTTCTTTGTGTTCTGTATTGAGAATATGGCATTCCTCCTAGCCTCTGCCAACTTTTTGTTTGGCACCTCTCAACACCTGCATGCGTTCAAACCTTGGGCGTGACTAATTTGCCGTGATGGTTGCATCTGACATTCCCATGCAAGGTCCCGGCCCCACCCAAGGAGCCAATCCTGAAAAAAGCTAATATCGTTAATGAATTACGACTAAGCTAGATGCCAAATTAGATATATCTTCTATTGGATCACTTTCCAATGTATGAAAGTAGAGGGTCGCCATTGGCCTTTTCTAATATTTATGTCTTCTCCATCGATCGCAGGGAAAATTATTGAAGTATTTGGAGCAAGTGCTATTTTGCATGCTTGGCGTTGCACCTTAATTTATGGCTTAAATGCTAATGGGGAGTTATGATCAACCATTCTTTGTCCGTTTTGCCTCTTATGCGTTTCTCAATACAATTAAGCAATGGAGTTTGCCCACAACCACACGAATTCCTTCATGCCTTGGGAGTTCGTCGATCTTTCTCTATGTCAATGATTAAAAGAGTGGTATGTGTGATCCAAAGATAAAGAGTGATTTTGTCGATGTTTGCTCGAGGATGAAAGATAAGAAATGAAAGATCCAAAGCTCGAGGACGTTTACAGAGTACAGATCATAAGATCGGATTAGGGCTCCAGAAGGTGGGAGGGAAAACCCAGAAGGAGATGTCTCAAAAGCTGACGCATAGATATGGACGCGGACTCTTTCTTATGCTATCATAATACATCTAGTTTTAGTTCTATAAAATGGACAGAGAAAATAAAAGAAATGAAATTGCATGTCATAATTATACATCTAGTCCGTTCTTTAACCCAATAAAAAAGTTAAAAGGAGTTAAGAATAGAAAATAAAAGAAAGAAAATTGCGGGTCAACAAAACTTATGGAGATCAGGAGGTACCTTTGGCATGCTAAGTGAGCGCTCTACCATCAGAGCTACATCTCCATAACAACTGATTTCTCAGGATCAATTTTAATAAAGGCTACAAAAATGAATATTTTGCATTTCTTTTGGCCAGAGGAACCTGTTATTTTTTTTATCCCTCCACTGTGATTCCTCGCTCTTTAAAAACGTATGCGTGGTCATTTATTGATTTTTCCATATTTTTTATTCTTTACTATTGCAAATTT
>UESW01004308.1:863744-989257 GCA_900491605.1 Calamus simplicifolius
CGAGCAGAAACTGCTCGGGCGTTTAAGGGCGAAGCCGAAGCCCTCCGGCTAAGAGCCAAGAAGGCATAAGAGGCATTAGAAATCGCCCAACGCAAAGCGGCCAATGAGCTAGATAATGCTTAGGTGGCCGAAGAAAAATAAAGGGTAGCAGAGGAGAAATTGGTGGTGGCAGAGTCGAAAGTGTATATGCTGAAGAACCGATTACACTCCGCCACCATTGAGATAGGGGTGGCCGAAGAGAGGGCCAAGAATGTGGAGGAGATTGCCCGCCAGTCCGATGCCAAAATTGCTGATTTGAAGACGGCGATGATCGAAGCTGAGAAGAAAGTTGCCGAGGCCGAGAAGAAGGCTGCGGAGGCCGAGAAAAAGGCTGCAGAAATCGAGCAAAAGGTTGCAGAAGCCGAGCAGAGAACCTCCGAGGCGGAGAAGAGAGCTACAGAGGCCGTAGAGAACTTCAGAAAGTCTAGCGCCTTTAGTAGGGAATTGGCTGAGTCGACAGCTTTTGCATATGAGGGCGGCTTCCAAGACTGCAAGGAAAAAATCTAAAAACTCTTTGGCCTTGAAGGGATCGAAGGGTTGGAGCCAGATGACAACTTAGCTCCAGACGATCCCTAGTCTCTTTCATTTTGACTGTAATGCTTCAAGTCCGATTTAAATCGGTGATTTTGTAAACTTTGGCTATTAATGAATCTTTTGATCCGTAATGTTTATATCTTGGTTCATAATTGGGTATGCTAGTGTGTGAATTGACGCGAACCAAAAACCTATGGCCAAAAATTAAGGTACGATTCCCTTTTTGAGGGACATTAGAAAATCAATTAGAGAACTGATGCGGGATCAGTCTTGGTTGCATACATGAGGGTCAAAGCACTTAGAGTAGGACCACGTTTGTGCGGACGCAAAGTCGTTCAATGCCAACATGAGGTTGGATAAAATGCCGACGCGGAGCGGGGCTTAAGTGCCGGTGCGGAGCCGGGCTAAGTGCCGACGCAGAGCCGGGCTTGAAGTGCCGACACGGAGCCGGGCTTCAAGTACCGACACCGAGCGGGGCTTAAGTGTCGGCGCGGAGCCGGGCTAAGTACCGACGCGGAGCCGGGCTTTAAGTGCCAACGCGGAGCCGGGCTTTAGGTGCCGACGTGGAGCCTGGCTTTAGGTGCCGACGCGGAGCCGGGCTTTAGGTGCCGACGCGAGCCGGGCTTTAAGTGCCGAGGTGGAGCCGGGCTTTAAGTACCGACTCGGAGCCGGGCTTTAGGTGCCGATGCAGAGCCGGGCTTCAAGTGCCGATGCGAGCCGGTCTTTAAGTGCCGATGCGGAGCTGGGCTTTAGGTGCCGACATGGAGCCGGGCTTTAGATACCGACGCGGAGCCGAGCTTTAGATGCCGACACGGAGCTGAGCTTTAGGTGCCGATGCGGAGCCGGGCTTCAAGTGATGACGCAGAGCCGGGCTTTAAGTGCCGATGCAGAGCCGGTGCTTTAAGTGCCGACACGGATCCGGGCTTTAGTGCCAACGCAAAGCCGGGCTTTAGGTACCGACGCGGAGCCGGGCTTATTGAGAAGCCAGAATGCTTAAACACTTTCGTTAGTGCAAAAGGATGAACGACAATTATAGGCTAATGTTTAAAACAAATATGACAATGGGTTACTGATAATACCGCCTGAGATTATCCACATTCCAGGTATGAGGGAGGGGTGTCCTGTCTAGTTCTTCGATCCGGTAAGCTCCGTGATGAAGTGCCTGGGTGACCCGGTAAGGCCCTTCCCAATTGGGGGATAGCTTGCCTCCCTCCGTAGGTTTGGAGACTGCAGCTCGCCTGAGGACCAAATCATCCGGGAGGAACATCCTGGGACGGACTCGGGCGTTGTAGTACTTTGCAATCCTTTGTCGGTAAGAGGCCATTCTGATTCGTGCTTGATCGCGAAGCTCTTCGACGAGGTCGAAGTTAGCCCTTAGTTGACTGGATTGTCATCTTCATTGTACGACTGTGTTTGGGGACTAGGGACACTGATCTCCACTGGGACGATGGCTTCTGTTCTGAAGACAAGGCTGAATGGAGTCTCTTCAGCGGGAGCATGGGGCGTTGTGTGATAAGCCCACAGTACATTCGGGAGCTCTTCTACCCATCTTCCCTTGAAGTTGTCCAAGCGCATCCTGAGTTCTTGTAAGATTGTACGATTCATCACTTCGATAGCCCCATTAGTTTGTGGGTGACCAACAAAAGTGAACCTTTGGTGTATTCCCAGTTTAGCACAGAAGTCTCTGAATGGGTCATTATCGAACTGGCGTCCGTTGTCGGTAACGAGCATGTGGGGTAGTCCAAATCGGCAAATAATGAACTTCCAAAAGAAACTCCTCACCTTAGCTTCAGTAATCTTGGCTAGCGCTTCAGCTTCCACCCACTTAGTGAAATGATTGATGGCAACAAGCAAGTACCTCCGTTGGCTAGAAGCAGGAGGGAAAGGTCCCAAGATGTCCATCCCCTATTGGGCAAACGGCCATGGAGCCGATAGAGGGCTCAATCGAGAAGTTGGTTGTCGTTGGATGTTGGCATGCCGCTGGCAACTATCACATTTCTGGACTAGCTCGGCCGCGTCCTCCCGCATGGTGGGCCAGTAATAGCCTTGGCGTTGGGCTTTGTAGGCCAGTGCTCTGCCCCCTAAGTGGCTTCCGCAGATACCTTCATGGATCTCTCGGAGGATGTAATCGGCATCTATGGGGCCAACACATCTCAAGAGGGGATGGGAGAAGGACCTTCGATACAGCTGCCCGTCAAACATTAGGAACTTGTGTATTCGCCATTTGAAGATCTTGACTTCAGTGGGGTCGGTTGGTAGGGCTCCAGTAGTAAAGTACTTAGTGTAGTCGTCCATCCAAGAAGGCTCTTGGCGGACTGACATGGATTCTTTTATTGTGTCAATGCTCGGGGTCTCGAGGCGCTCCATATAAGTTCTTCTCAAGGTTCCGTCGGCCGATGTAGCTAGACGAGACAGCACGTTGGCTCTGGCATTCTCCTCCCGGGGAATGTAACTGATGCTGAAACGGGTTAAGGGGGAGACCTGCGACTGCACCATACTCAGGTAATGTGACATGATGGGATCTCGTGCCTCGTATTCCCCTTTATCTAGCCAAAAACTAACTGAGAGTTGGTGAAAACTCTGAGATGCTTTACCCCGAGTTCACAAGCTAGCCATATTCCGGATAGTAGGGCTTCGTACTCGGCTTGGTTGTTGGTAGCTAGAAAAGGAAATGGAGGGTGTACTCCGTACTACTTCATCGGGACTGGCTAGAATGAGGCCAGCCCCACTTTCCTAAGAGTTTGACACCTCATCCACATGAAGGAGCCAGTCCCTCCCTTCTTCCTTGATTTCATCATCCGAAGGGCTTGTACGGGTTTATTCCCTTTGTTCTTTTGTCCAGGTGCCTTCGACCAAGAAGTTCGCTAAGACTTGGGACTTCATAGCTGTCCTAGGCCGGAACGATAGATCGAATTCTCCCAACTTGATCGTCCACTTTGCCAGCCAGCCAGAAGTATCAGGATGGGACAGGACCGCCTTGAGCGGCTGGTTGGTGACTACCACGATCGGGTGAGCTTGGAAATAGGGCCTGAGGCGTTGGGTGGAGACGATCAGTGCAAAGATGACCTTTTCGACTTTCGAGTACCTTGTATCCGCATCATGCAGCACCTTGCTGGTGTAATATACTGACTTTTGCATCCCATCGGCATCCATGCGCACCAGCACGGAACTAACCGCTTCAGGGGAAGCCGCGAGGTACAAGAAGAGTTCTTCTCCACTCCTTGGCTTGGACAGCAGTGGTGGGGTATATAGGAATTCTTTTAATCCTTCAAAGGCCTCCTGACACTCCCTGGTCCACTTGAAACCATTGACTTGGCATAGTGCCTTGAAGAAAGGTAAACACATCTCTGCAGACTTGGACAGGAAACGACTCAGGGCCGCTACCCTTCCGGCCAAACGTTGCACTTCCTTCTTATTGGAGGGAGATTTCATATCCAAGATGGCTCAGACTTTATCAGGATTTGCCTCTATTACTCGTTGGGTCACCATGAAACCCAAGAATTTGCCGGCCATCACCCCAAAGGCACACTTACGGGGGTTCAGCATCATCCTATACTGGCAGAGGTTATCGAAAGTCTCTGTCAGATCGGCGATATGGCTGGTGGCGTGGATGCTCTTTGTCAGCATGTCGTCCATGTATACCTCCATGTTGCGTCCGATCTGGCTCTTGAAGACTTTGTTCATCAGCCTCTGGTAGGTGGCTCCGACGTTCTTTAATCCGAACGGCATCACCTTGTAGTAGTAGATTTCCTTCTCAGTTATGAAGGAGGTAGCCTCCTCATATACGGGTTCCATCCTGATTTGGTTGTACCCAGAGAAGGCATCCATGAAACTAAGTGTTTCATGGCCAGATGTGGCGTCTACCAGTTGATCGATTCAGGGCAGAGGGAAGCTGTCCTTCGGGCATGCTTTATTAAGATCGGTGAAGTCTACACACATCCTCCAACTCCCATTGGCCTTGCGGACCATCACTATGTTGGCCAACCAATCGGGGTATCGAACTTCCCGAATATGGCCTGCAGCTTTAGTTTACGGACTTCTTCATTGACAGCCTTCTGTCTATCCAGAGCAAAACTCCTCTTCTTCTGTCGGATAGGCCGACATTCTTGCTTAAGGTTGAGTTGGTGAGTGATTATCTCATCGGGAATGCCTGGCATATCAGACGACAACCATGCGAAGACATCGGAGTTGGCGCGCAAGAAAGCAAGGAGCTGATCGCGGGCCTCCTCTGGAAGCAATGCCCCGACTTGGATGGTCTTCGTGGGGTCATCTCCCAAGGGAGCTCGGCCGGCTCCCCTCTCTTCTCCACCTCTCGGGGGTAAGTCAGTTTAGGTGCAGTCGCTGATGCGGTCTCTTGCGGACTGGGGGCTAGGTGGTAGCAGAGTGGCGACGGGTTTTGCTCTCCCCTCATTTCTCCTATTTCTTCGTTGGTGGGGAACTTCACAAGTAGCATTTTGGTGGAGATGACAGCATCCAATAGGTTTAAGCCCGGTCTCCCCAAAATAGCATTATACGCCAAGGGGACCCGCACCACCAAGAAGTTCATAAGAACCGTGATCTGGTGTGGTGGGGTTCCGGATGTGACTGGAAGAGTGATTTCCCCTTCGACCCGGACTGAATCCCCGGTGAAGCCCATCAGCGGAGTAGTGATAGGTAAAAGAGAACTTGCAGGTAAACTCATTCTAACACAAGCATCGTAGCTTAAAACATTCACTGAGCTTCCACTTTCAACCAAAATCTACTTTACAGGATGTTTAGCGATCATCATAGAGACGACGATGCCATCATCATTTTTATTCACTACCCCTCTAGGTCTTTTTTGAAAAAAGGAATTACAGGATTGTCATCTTTCTCTCGCTGTCTTTTGGAACCGCTGCCTCCCCCCAGGAGATCATGGCCATCATCTTCTCTGTTGGGGTATTGTCCAAGACAATCTGTTGCATGGGAGGTGCTGACGGATCCGCGGTTGTAGGGTTCCCCCGGCGGATGAACTTGTTCAGATGGCCTTGCTGGATAAGCTCCACGATAGCTTTTTTCAGTTGGCGGCAATCTTCAGTGTCGTGGCCATAGTCTCTGTGATATCGGCAATAGACTTCTTTGCTACGGGGGACCCCTGACTTCATTGGAGGTGGACGCCGAAAGTAAGGCTCTTCCTCGATCTCTAACAAGATGTGAGATATCGGAGCAAGGAGGGATGTGAAATGCTCCTTGGGAACTAGTGTTTGGGGCCGGCTATTCACGCGACGAGACGGCTCAGGCTTTCTGGACCATCCTCCAGCGGGTTCTACGGGTGCTGACTTCTTGCTGGAACTTTTGTCGGCCTCCCTTCTAAAAGAATCTGCTTTGTCGGCGTGAATGTACTTCTGTGCCCGGCTTAGCAGCTCGGCGTAGGAGCCGGGGGGCTTTTTATCTAGAGAATACGCAAATCTGGATGGGCGGAGTCCTCGCTTCAGCGCGAGAGTGGCTACATAATCCTCCAAGTTATAGACCTCGAGCGCGGCCTCCTTGAACCGAGCCACGAAATCCTTCAGAGTTTTCCCGCTCCTTTGTTGGATAGCGAACAAGCTATCGGCGACTCGAGAGATCTTCCGGCATGTGTTGAAGTGGGTCAGGAAAGATTGCTCGAGTTGCTTGAACGAGTTGATGCTGTGTGGTGGCAAACGAGAGTACCATGCACGTGCCGCCTTCCGAAGTGTGGCTGGAAAGGCAACACACAAGAGAGGGTTCGTCGCTCCCTAGACCTGCATGAGGACCTTGTAACTCTTCAAGTGGTCTAGGGGGTCTGTCGTACCGTCATACGGGTCCAGCTGAGGGAGACGAAACCGGGGTGGGACCAGCTCCTCCATGATGCGACGCGAAAGAGGTGGATGGCAGTTGTAGTCCACTCCGTTTGGGTTGGCGATCCGATGGCTGAGTTCCTCCAATCGTTGATGATACTCGTCGAGCCATTGCTCGGCCCGACAAGCGGCCTTCTTGCTCGAGTCTCCTTTAGAAGAGTCAGAGGAAGAGGATGGAGAGGCCCACCGGTGTATTGGGTGCAATCGCCGTGGCTCCTTCTCACTACGTCGCCTACAAGAACGATCGGAATGACGGGAAAGTGACCATCACCATTTCAAGGTTTCCCGGCGGCGAGACCTCGGGGACGAGTGGTGGGAGGCCTCAGAGGGGTCCTTCCCTGATGAGGTTGAATGGTTTCATGGCCTTCCTCGCAAAACGGAAGGGGCTGAGATGGCAGCCCAGGTACGGCAATGAAGCAATGCTCCTGCAGTCCCCGTACCACCATCATCAGATCCTGCACTTGATGGGCCAGGGCATCTAGCCGATCGAATTGGCTAACCTGCGGTGGTGCAGGAGGCGGAACATGGAGGTTGTCCTCCGATTGTTCAGCCTGCAGGATACGCTTCACAGCCTGACTGGTAGAAGCTTCCTGAGCTCGCGTGGTTACCATCGTCTCCCTTGCAGGGGTCGCAGATACGTTGAACAAACGTTCACCTACCCCCCTACCTGGCACGCCAATATGTTGCTGCCAAATCACTTGCAATGACCATCGGGTGAGCTGGGATTTCTGCAGGCCTTCTAAAGTACAGAAAGGTCACCATCTTTCTCCAGGAGCCTGCAAAAAGTCCTGAACCGGTGGTTCCGGTGGGGACCCTCCGACGCCCAAGTCAGTGGGTTGTAGAACAGGAAAGTTGTATCTCAATAGAGTTCGAAAGAAAAGAGTCCCCTCATGTTGAGCTCGGGTCCTCTTCTTATACCTCTCTGGGGAGCCACGTTCTCCTGAACGGCAAGTGGGTGAGCTGTTACTGAATGGGCACCGTGTATGCCGGTAACTACGGGGCACGCTAGTACCTACCCGTGATTTCAGCGAGCAAGATACGCGGTAA
Organism: Calamus simplicifolius; assembly: GCA_900491605.1. Classification (NCBI taxonomy): domain Eukaryota; kingdom Viridiplantae; phylum Streptophyta; class Magnoliopsida; order Arecales; family Arecaceae; genus Calamus; species Calamus simplicifolius. The sequence continues at coordinate 871,202 of UESW01004308.1, forward strand.
CAGATGTCTCGAATCTCGGGGTCCGTTACTTAAAGTGGGTTTCAGTGTATTTTGAAAAGTATGGCACCAAGTTATGGTTAGAGCCAGACCAAAGTCGTAGGCCGAAGCCAAAGGTCGGAGCTGGAGGCCGGAGCCGACGCTGTAGGCCAGAGCCAAAGTCCGGAGCTGGAGGCCGGAGCCAACGCTAGAGGCCGGAGCCAAAGGCCAGAGCCAAAGGCCGGAGCCGATGCTGGAGGCCGGAGCCAAAGGCCGGAACTGGAGGCCGGAGACAAAGGTCGGAGCCGACGCTGGAGCCCGGAGCCAAAGGCCAGAGCTGGAGGCCAGAGCCAACGCTAGAGGCCGGAGCCAAAGGCTGGAGCCGACGCTGGAGGCCGGAGCCAAAGGCCGGAGCTGGAGGCCGGAGCCAACGCTGGAGGCCGGAGCCAAAGGCCGGAGCCAAAGATCGGAGCCGACGCTGGAGGCCGTAGCCAAAGGCCGGAGCCAAAGGCCGGAGCCGACGCTGGAGGCCGGAGCCAAAGGCCGGAGCCAAGGGTGGGGACAAGGATTCCAAAATCCCGAGAACGAGCTATCACATCATTAATTCCAAAAATTGCGTAGGGGGTTATAACACTGCCCAGAGGAGATGATCAGCCGTATCAACTTCCACAGCCATCAATCTGAGCGTCAGAAGCTTCTGTCCAGTGGACTCGTGGGGTGTTCGACTTCCAGCGTTACGATCCCCTCCCTCCTTATGATCTTTGCCCCCCATGATGGTAGTCACGACGCTGGACATGGTTTTGCCTACGTCACTAATTATCCTCTTTTGATGTCACCCCACCTTGGCTCAGGATTTCCCTTTGCTTTCTTATCCATTAAGGTTTCATTAAGATAGAGCAATGAGGGGAATTCTGTATGGATATCTTTGGCCCGAAATCAGCCGCAATCCTCTTCTTCAAAATTATTACGGTAAATTCTCATGATGATAAAAGAAATTTTTGGGATTCCCACAAATAAATAATTCCAAAAAAAAGGCAAATTCACACAAACCAGGCAATGAAGATCACGGTTTATAAAGCATATTAAATCGATAACTTTCAGAGATCGGAATATAAGAGAAAAACCGATTTCATTAATAAATCTATCACCATTTATTAACATATGTGTCGGCTCATCCAGATGAATCAACAACAATAAATCACCATGAAAATACGGTTCCCCTCTAAATCATCAAAATCCTAAGAGTCCTTGCACACAAACAACGAATGAAAGAGAAAAAAAAAAAGATCGGAGGGGGGATCAGGGCATCTATCGGGAGATCAGAGGGGGAGAATGTAGGGTGGTTGGCGCAAGCATGCGGGCGGAGCGAAGACAGTGGGTTACATCGCAGTGGAAACTCGCCGTCGTTCTGCATCCAGACTCGAAGAAGATCGAAAGGGGGGAGGGGGAGGGAAGAGATTAGAAGATCCATGGGTTAGGGGGCACGGAAGAAGATTTTTGGTGTTGGGGGGGGAGGCAGTGAGAAGAAGATTGAAGATTGTTGGGGGAGGGGGAGGGGGGAGGGAGGATCTGGGCAAAGGCGGGGAGAGAAGTTGGCGAGCGGGGCAGGAAGGGGGGAAGATGGGAGAAGTTCCGGGCGGTGGGGAAGAAGATCGGGGAAGAAAGCTGGGTGGTCGGACGGGCTAAAATCCCGATGCTTACAAGCGTCGTTAAAGTATTTTTTTGTGCCCACGCTTCCCTAAGCGTCGATAGACCGCGGTAATTCCCGACGCTTTCACTTAGCGTCAGAAAAAAAGGGTCGTTAAATATTTTATTGTAGTGATACTTTTAAAAGAATAAGTAAAAAAAAAACCTTAGATGTGGTATGAGTTAGCTAGTTTACCTAATGGCAATATTAGCAAGTTAGGTGGCATAAATTGGGTAAATAGATCATTATACGTGTTCTTTCAGAAAGAAAAGCCACAATGTCACAATCAATGGTAACTTTCACCAAAACTACAAGTCAACCTCAAAACAAATCCCATCAAGGGTGTTTGAAATCAATCACTTAATCCCAAAGAATTCTTAAATTCTATCTATAAGAAATTCCACTAAAGGCAGCACTGCTACATATGGATACTCAACTCATTAGAACTATCCCGACTATGAAAAAGACTCTATAAGAATGTTAATAAAAAAAGCCCTAGATTATAAGCAAACAAGATCTAATCTCTAACTCGAAAATGCTTTAGAACATTGTTTCATGGGGCTCAGAGGCTTTCTTTTTTTTCCTTTAAAAATTATAGACTAACTTGAGAATTGGAGACCATCTTGAGGCCTTTCTAGTTTTTCCTTTCTTCTCTCTATAGCAAGGTACTCTACTAGTTGAGTTATGACCCATGTCATCCATTAGCATGCAAAAACCTAATTCAAATGCCAATAGATTGTGGTTCTATCAATGGAAACAAAAAGAGTACCCAACCATACCACTCAAGAAAAGAAATTAAGGTGTGAGAAATACCCAAGTAAACATAAGCCATGCCTAGGCCTACTCTATGGGAGACCCGACTTACTTAGATCCTTTGCTGATAGCATCAGCTAAAACCTAAAAGCAATTGAAGACTCTTTCTATAGCGCAATATTATGTTGACTAATTGGTCTAAAATCTTATCCTCTAAGGATATGATTCCATAGACTACATAGGAGCTAACTAAAGGGCTCACGAAAGACCATACATGAGTTAACTAAAGGGCACGCTAACTACTGATAGTAACTAATCTTAACCAGAACTTAATGAGCATCCTTGAAACCTACAAAATTAGTGAACTGGGCATATACCAAGATGGTTGACTCAATTAACTAAACAATCCCATCTAGAGATTTTTGTGGTTAGCCAACATTAGAATAATAGGCAACTAAGAAGATAAACTAGAGAATCAAGGTGGCCATGGAGCACATCTGAGATAGGGGCATACTTACCTAATAAGCTCAACAGAGATGGTTGATTATCTAAATTGTTCAACTTGAAGAAAAAAGCTTAACTCAACTCAACTCATCTAAGCCTTTTCCCAACTACATGAGGTTGGCTACATAAATCTGCTTCCTTCACTCTGCTCTATTCAGGACTAAGTTGACACTCAAATTACAAAATGTTATATCTTTCTTAATTATTTCTGTCCATATTAGTTTAGATCTACCTCTATCTCTATTATTACTATAAACTGTTAAAAGATCATTTTTTCTAACTAAACATAAGATATTCATTGTATATGTCCAAACCCTCGTAATTGATTTTCTCTTATTTTATCTTCAATTGGGGCTACTTAAACCTTAAGCTCTTATATCTAGAGTGTCACCCTAAGGAGCTCTAAACTTTTCTTTTTTATGCTTAGGCTAACATGAGCATTGGATGGTCTTTTGAAAATAATCTTTGAACTTCTTCCATTCTCTCTCTACTTTACTTGTAGGTGCACACAAGACTAGATAGAGGAGATGTTCTATCGACTAGATTATGTCCTACTCTCATGATTGACCTATAAAGACCAATTTTAGATGCCAACAGATTAGCATTGTCTATGAAAAGTAAATAAGATGACCCAACTATGTTATCCAAAAAGAGAAATCAAGGAGCAAGCACTATACAAGCAAGCACGAGCCATGCTCAAGTCGGCTCTCAAAACTTCATAAAAGACCTAATCAATTTCTTCACCAACACTATTAGGTTAGCTCCCAAAACTTTGCAGCAAACCTAACTAATCTGGATCCTCTGTTAGTGCCAACAGTATTGGTTGTCACCTTAGAGCAATTCAATGCCTTTTTGAAAGGGTTGATATGATGATTAGTTTGGTCCAAAACTTGACTCTTTAGAGATCCAATTCTAAAGGCCAGCTTAAAACTAATTAGAGGGCTCATCAAGTTATAAATAGTGACTAACCTCAACCATGGTAATGAAGACCTTCAAAACCTCCAAAATCAACGAGCTAGGGTTGAGCGATATGATGGCTTAAGATCGGCTATTGCAATCAAACAAACATACTAGCCCAAAGATTCCTCCAACTAGCTAATGACAAATAGAGCAACAGTTGAAGGAGATGAATCAAAGGATCATAGTGGTTTTATAACATGTTTGAAGTCAGAGGGAAAACTTGTCCAATGACCTCAACATACCTCAAAAACTTTTATTCACCAAGGAGGTTATGGTAGAATCATTACCCCTTAAGTTTAATATGCCTTAGCTCGAGGCCTAGGATAGGACCTCAAATCTCATCGATCATCTAAAAGTCTTTAAAGCTCTTATGCTGCTGCATGGCATGCCAAACATCATTATGTGTCAAGCTTTTTTAAAATGCCAAACATTATGGCTTTCTCAATGACTCTAAAGAAGGCTACTCAAACATGTGCTCAAGTTTAAGGCTTGCCTTTATCAATCTCTTCAAGCAATCAAGCCAACTATTCATCCACCACTTTATGAGTGATAGGAACCACAAAAAGGCTTCAATGATTTGATGTCTATCAAGTAAAGAAAAGATGAATTACTAAGTGATTATATTCAGTGGTTCAATTTTGAAATTCTAGAAGTTTAAGGTTTGAAATCTTTAGTTATCATCATAACTTTGATAGGTAGCTTGGGGAATTCCATCTTCTCCTCGATAAAGCATCATCTAAAAGATTTTACCGAGCTATTAGCTCGAATAGAATATATTAATGCTGAAGTGACTGCTCCGAAGAAGGATGAAAGATGATTGAGAAGAAGCATTAGGATAAGGATGACCAGAGGCTTAAGGAGTTCTAGAAGAAGCCTCGAGAAGCTCAAAAGACCCCATGTCAACTAAAAGTCTTCTTCTTGAATGTTTGAAAGATATACTCCTCTTAATACTCCTCTTAACATACCTTCAACTCAAGTCTTTATGGAGATCAACCACTATATGTGCTGGCCTCCAGAGATGAGAGCTGAGTTTATGAAGATTGATCAAAGTAAATATTATCGATTTTATTGAGATTATAGACATCATACTAAAGAGTGTCAACGCTTAAAGGAGGAAATTAAGGATCTTATCTAGAGAGGGCCACTAATAACCCAAACAAACTAGTTGAAAGGAGTTAAGATCTAAGGGAAGGCCTGATAATCAACTCACAACTAGAGTAATTGCAGTGATCAATATAATTCGACTATAGGTGAAGAGAGTTCTTTGGCTCGAAAGGCCTATGCACCATAGATACAACTTGAGGAGCCCTCCATGAAGAAGACTAAGGTCCTTGTTGAACCAAGGTTCACATTAGCTAAAGAAGATTTAAATGGAGTGTATACCACTCATGATGAAAGCTTTGTAATTTTAGTGACCATCGCTAACTTTTAGGTGAAAAGAATCTTGGTAGATAATAGTAGCTCAATAGATATTTTCATCTATAATACTTTTCAAATGATGGTTATTAGTCTTGAGTGCTTGAAGCTGATCAAAGCCCTATTGGTTGACTTCATTGGAGAACATGCTCGAACTGAGGAAGTGATCACCTCACTAATGATGATAGAAGAAGAGCCTTGTTGCAACAATATAATAGTAGTTTTTCATCATCAAGATACCTTTTGCCTGTAACATAATTTTAAGTCAACTAAACCTAAATGCATTAATAGCCATTCTATCATCTTGTGAAATTTTCTATCAATCAAAATGTAAGAAAACTCGAAGGAGATCGAGTGACAACAGTGCATAACCAATGTATAATACTCATTAACATCGGCTCTTATAACTTTCTTGGAGAGTTCAACAACAAAATTGTTATTTTGATTCTTATTTGATAAGCTAAATAATAAAAGTTCTTATTGGATGTCACCAACCATGATACGTGGAGATTAGCATTCCATATTGACCTATTATTGGGTCAAAATACTGAAACTAGGGGACATGTCCTATGCTTATTTTCCAACCAGTTTACTAGGGAAGGACCTTGGCTCCTGCTCCGTGGTCCACACGTATGTTCATAGACAACCACATCACATCACATGCTTTTGAGTTATTTTCTTTGGAATGGTAGTTTTCTTCTGGAATGTTAGCCCAGTGGGCCCTATATGGGGTATGGTCACATGACGAAGGATTTCGTTCGGGCGTAACAAGAATTCATGCTCATCTGCAAATTTTCTAAAGTTAAATGGCCACATGTTGTCTTCTTTCACACGGTGAAGCAGAAGCCACCTCATAAAACATAGAATAGTCCAAGGGTTTTGGGACCAGAACTGTCTTCTTAAGCTGTTGGTGCTAATGGTGAAATATGGGCCTAAATTCAACCCTCCATGGATCTAAATAGCACATGGAATTCAGATTCACGGCCCTCTCAAACTAAGACTCAATGTTAAGGAAAAGACTTTGTACATCGTATTCAGTGCAGCAAGTCTTACGTGGGTTGCACCATCCCTTTTTATTGGTCCACATGCATACGATATCCATTAAAAAATGTTAAGACAACTTTACGACATCCCAAAGAAAAAATTACGATACTCAGTTTTAAACTTATGACACCGTAGTTATAAAATTAAGACATCCGTTCAGAAAAATAAAAAAAAATTACAACACCCTAATTTTAAACTTACGTTACCGTAGTTATAAAATTAAGACACCCGTTCAGAAAGCAAAAAAAAAATTACGATATTCCAGTTGTAAATTTGCGACACCATAGTTATAAAATTATGACATTCACTAAAAAAATATGTTTGTACACAAATTTCAAAAAAAAAAAAAGCTATCTGATGTGCATTAATATCTGTTCAGCTTTTTTTGAAATTTGTGTACAGACACATTTTCTGAGTGGTGTCGTAATTTATAACTACGGTGTCGTAAATTTACAACTGGGATGTCATAAATTTTTTTTTTTTACTTTCTTCATAGGTGTCTTAATTTTATAACTACATTGTCGTAAGTTTAAAACTAGGGTGTTATCTTAAATTTTGACGTGGTATGCATTAATACCCGTTTAGCTTTTTTTAAAAAAAATTTAAGTACATGCACATTTTCTAAATGTGTATCGTAATTCTATAGCTACAGTGTTGTAAGTTTACAGTTGGGGTGTCATAATTTTTTTTTTTACTTTCTGAACGGATGTCTTAATTTTATAACTATCATTAGTTTAAAACTAGAGTATCGTAATTTTTTTTCTTGGAATGTCGTAAAGTTGTCTTAACATTTTTTAATGAATATCGTACGCATGTTTACCAATAAGAAGGAGCGGTGCAGTCCACGTAGAACTTGCTGCACCGAATGTAGTATACAAAGTCTTTTTCCGACATCAAACGGATCAAGTATAGTTCTAATAGTAAAGGATCCAATGTTACAGGTTCCAAGACATAGTCACCAAATAAAGGATCGTAATCGGATCCAAAACATAACGGTGATTTGGTAGTTCAACTGATTTCCAAGCTGGAACCAAAGGCGAGTAAACACAATGAAGGATTGAACCCTCAAGTTCACCCTTGATTTGTCACCAGATTACCAATATGAGGCCCGTTTTTTTAAACACCAAAAGTGTATTTCTTAATATTTTTCTTAAATTTCAGTACCCTCTTCTCATTCCAGTCAATAGTTAATAGAAGTTTACTTGCACGTCTAAGACGTTACATTCGGGCAGTAGAGGTCTTGTGGACAAGTTTCATCCCTACCAACCCACTGTCATCAAAAAGACAATGGAAGCAAGACCCATCAGCAAATAAAAGTTGGGAAAAGTCTTTGAACGTGCAAAAGCGCAGTGGTTTGCCCGCATGTGAGTCCATGTATCAAAGATAGGGGCCTGTGTGCCGATGAATCATTGCGTTCGATGGAAGTTATTCGGCATCCAAACGGTGCATAAAGATTTTTTTCATATGAGTTGCTTCCTTTGAGGAAATGTGGTGGGCCTCCGTTGTAACACCCAAAAATTAAAAATATAATAAAATAAAAAACCTCTACCTTTCCGCATTCATAATCCCAATAAAAATAAATACCCCAAAACCACGCACCTCACACCAAAACAACCCGAGCTCCCATCCCCTTCTCACGTCTCTCTCTCTCTCTCAACTTTCCCATGGCCAAACTCTTTTCCATCTCCGCTCTTCTCTTATTCGGCGTCATCACTCCCTCCTTAGCCAAGCATGGAGATCGCTACGGTTTCCTCCAAGGCGAAAAGCCGTCGAGGATGCCGGTGCGCCAGAAGCTGAGCCACCTGCGCCAGAAGTCGGCGACCGCGTTCGGCACGGTGGTCATGATCGACGACGCGCTGACTGTCGGCCCGGAGATCACATCAAAGCTAGTGGGCCGGGCCCAGGGGTTCTACGCCTTGGCATCCAAGGAGGAGGTGGGCCTGCTCGTGGCCATGACTTTGCCTTCACGGAAGGCAAACAATGGCAGTACCGTGACCATTTTGGGCCGGAATAAGGTGTTCTATAAGGTAAGAGGAAAAGACTTTGTACATCGCATCCTGTGCAGTAAATTTACGTTTATTGGCATGATATCTATTAAAAATATTAAAATATTAAAGATAGCTTTATAACATCCTCAAGAAAAAATTTATGATACCTTAGTTTTAAGTTTACGACCTAGTTATAAAATTAAGACACCTACGATACCCAGTTATAAACTAAAAAAAAAAAAAAAAAAAGATGAACGGCTATTTATGCACATCATGTCAAAATTAATACATACATTAAGAATTTTAAACTTACGTAATTATAAAATTACGATACCCACTTACAAACGTACATGTACACAAATTCAAAAAAAAAAAAAGTTGAACATGTATTAATGCATATTAGACATTTTTTAAAAAAATTTGTGTAGAGACACCTTTTTTCTGAAAAAAGTAGAACATGTATTAATGCACGTCATATAGCTTTTTTTTTAATTTGTGTAGAGACACCTTTTTGAAATTTTTGTAGAGACACCTTTTCTGAACGAGTATCTTAAGTTTAAAACTAGGGTGTCGTAAGTTTAAAACATGGATGTTGTAATTTTTTTTGCTTTCTGAACGGCTAGGGTGTCGTAAGTTTAAAACTAGAATGTATGAACGGGTGTCTTAATTTTATAACTACAATGATATAAGTTTAAAACTGGTGCCGTAATTTTTTTTTGCTTTCTGAACGGATGTCTTAACTTTAAAACTACGGTGTCATAAGTTTAAAACTGAGGTGACCTAATTTTTCCCCTCGAAATATCGTAAAGGTATCTTAATATTTTTTTAATGGATATCGATCAATAAAAAAGAACGGTGCAACCTACGTAGGACTTGCTGCATCAAAGATGATGTACAAAGACTTTTCTAAGATGAGAGAGATGCCTAAGGCAGTGGCCTTTTACGGATGGCCCAAGGTTATGCCCAAGCACGGACGCATAACTTTAATCCTACGACTAGGGACGCTGTTGTGGAGTACAATGTTTTTGTGTTGCATTACCGATGTGTTTCTTGTTTAGTTTTCATTCTGTCTGAACCTTGATAGCAAGGTAGTATTCATGCTGTGATCTTTTGTTTTTCATCAATCGACGTTGGTGTCTCCACCACTCCGCGGAGTGGAATGATCATTGCTTTCCAAAGGGAAAAGTTGGGATGAGATCAAAGTAGCGGCTTTCCTTAAGAAAAAGAGATCAAAGTAACGACCGTTATCTTGCAAAAAGTAACGACCGATCGAATTGTGCTCGTAAACGTGATTAACCTAACTTGATCCGAAGGAAAAAAAGGATTCTAACTCAGTGCGCAGGCACGTTTTCTGATATCATTTGTCAGGATACTTTTAGGTAGTGTTTGATAGAAAAAATATTATTCATGGATAAGTGTATGGGATAGAGTTTGTCCCCTGGCTATCCCTAGGGATATCTCTTAGCTATCCCATTGATCATATCAAATGCAAAAAGGTAAATCCATAGGATAACTTTTTTTACTCTTATTTAGAGGGATAACCAGCTATTCCTGCATTTTTTAGGAAATAAATTGAGGAGATATCCCATGGTTAACCATGGATTATTCCTTTGGTTAACTTTATTTCCAGCTATCCCTTATAGTTATGGCTTTTGGGAATAAAAGGGGACATCCCCTGGATATTCCCTTTTATTCCCTATTTCAAACACTACCTTAAGATTGTGTTTGATTTTTAAATTTATTCTTTATTTTTATTTTTAAAATAATAATTATTTTTGTTGTCCTTTAAAAACTATAGATAGTAAGTAAAAATAAAAATTATTTTTTTTTTCATAGATACCATACTTTTCAAAGAATAAATAAAAAAGTCAAAAAAAAAAACCTTAGATGTGGTATGAGCTACCTAGTTTACATGATGGTAACATTAGCAAGTTAGGTGGCATAATGTGAGCAAATGGATTGTTATTCGTAATTTTTTTGGAAAGAAATGTTGCAATTAGGAGTAACTTTCATCAAAACTACCACTTAACCTCAAAACAAATCCCATCAAGGGCGGTAGAAATCAATCACTTAATCCCAAAAGAATTCTTAAATTCTATCTATAAGAAATTTCACTAAAGACAACACTGCTACATCCAGATACTCAAAGCATCATACAAACCAAAATAAGTTCAAACATACCAAGTCATAATAGGTTAATATAGTCCAAGGAGAAATATAAATAGAGGATCATTAATTGAAGTCTGGTTGGAAGGACAAAGAGCAGGATGTCCTGCAACATACTCAAGGCTGGGAAAATAGATGCGGAGCAGGAGTACAGAGAATATCTTGCTAGGGCTGCTACACAATATGATATATCTCTTGAAGAAAACTATGGATGTGGTGGACGACATTCGTGAGTGATGTTAATGTTTCTTCAGCATTGTGAGTTTTGTGCCTGATTGATGTCATCTTAGTACCTACAAAATTAATTGATTCAATTAAAATATTTAAATCATCCCGTAACCGAATAATCTCCCAAAAAATCTTTCAAACATCCACTTCCTCGTTCCCGTGCAACATCCTTCCACTAAGTATCCCTACTTGGTGCTCCAATCCTCTTATTCGATTTCTCAAATCATCAAGACAAGCATAGATAGATGAGATATGGGGAACCAAAGAAGTATCACTAGAGGATGATGAACTCCGCCCGAGCTCTTAAGGGATACAACTTCAGAAATTGTACTAACCAAATGCTCTATAACTTCATTATTTAAGAGAAGAGGATTTAGTTGAGTAAATTGATAAAAGGTGGATGGGGTTCTAGTGCAGATGGCAGATTAGGATCACACGAAAATGGATCAACATTCATGTATTCATCAACATTAAATTCAGATATATATGTAGGAGGTGAAGGATGATAAGCTTGGAATAAAGAGGGTCCCTCCCCTTGAGCAGGTGCAACCAGTTCTTACACCTTCTCCTTGCTCCTTATCCACTGGCCATCTATTTTCACTAAACCTATATGCCCAATGGTGCGCTCATTATAGTAGTATGTATGGCTAAGTTTAATTACATTTCTCCCTTAAGCTTGACACTGAAATGCTTGAATACATGGGTAAGAAGAAGGCCATAGGGCAGGGTCGCTCAAGGTCTACCCATAGCTTCTTTCATCATACTGCACATCAATTCAAGAAAATTTATAGGAATTTAGCTAACAACTTGGTACATTATAGTAAGGTCTCTATCGGTGACATAATCAAAGCTACCACTCCTAGGTGTCAAAATTTTAGACGAAATGTGGTGTAGCAACCACATTTCAGTATTAAGGTCTCTTCCAAAGATTTTATCATAGTTCGAGGTATCCTCAGTACCGACAACAATTTCTACTCTACAATCTCTACTTTCATCTGAATCTTCAAAGGAACCTACAGTTGAAACTTTTAGAATAGCTCCTAAAGTATCTATATCAAGGCTAATCTTTACTCCTTTCATACTAGCTAGAGATTACTATGCAACCATCAAAACTAAGATAGTGATAGAATTCTTTAACAAGTTCAGGATATATAGGTACTTTTGTTCTAAGCACATAACTCCAACCTTACCTTTCTAATAAAATACCAATTTAAAATTTTTCATTGGCAAAAAATCTAAAATCTACTAATCTACCAAGTGCAACAATTTATCTTTAGTGGACAAAGAAGTAGGAGGTTGAGAGGGAGCACCTTCTTCATATCCTCAGGAAGAAGAAATACGACGATGTAGTCTCATTTTTGGAGCCATGATCAAGATGGAAATGGAAAAGATAGAAATATGAAAGCTTGAAAGAAGTTTTGGGAGAGAAGATGGATGAAATGAAACCATCATTTGCCTTAAATACATGCCATATTCCCTTTGTTAGGTGCCTAACTGGGCACCCAACACAAAAGATAGCTGCCCAACATGTGATGGCCTCAGCTTCCAAAAGTTGGTCGGCCAGGTTGGCCAAAGAGGGATTTCATGGGTATTTTTCAATAGTTCAGGGTTTAAAATGCATAGAAAGGAATAGACATTCAAATATCAAGGCAGAATAATTCATAGATGATCTAGAAAATCCAAAGAAAATAAGGATCCTGAATGTTGGTCTAGATAGCAACCCAATAGGGGGGGTGAATTGGGTTTTTCAAAAATTTAAACTCTTTTGAAAGATAACCCCCAGCGGAAATAAAAACTTAGATTCACAAGTTTAAAACTAAGCAACTATAAATAGAGAGTTGAAGATAAAGAGACAATCACGGCAAACACAAGAGATTTTATAGTGGTTCGGTGTACCTACACCTACGTCCACTCCCAAGTACCTCTTGGGTCCACACTATAATCAAACTGATTACAGCAGAGTTGTTTTGCAAGCTCACAACTCGAACTTGTTGTTTTTCCGGGTGCACAACGAACCCAGCTGGTTTTCAAGGCTCACCAGCACAAAACCTAAAACCACAAGCTAATGCTTGCACAAGGCTAACAGCCTCAACTGAATCAATCACCAGATTGACCCAGCAAACAGTATTTGATTTTACAAAAACAAACTGCTCCTTCAATGAGCAAATATACAATAATGAAACAATAATAAGAGATTAGGAACCAAAGCCTGATTCGTAGATCTTGGTGGCTTCTTCCTTCTCTTCCTTTGAATGGATCTTCCTTTGAATATGCTCTTGAGACTCAGAAGATCAGAAAAACTAGGGCTTCTTCCTTCTCTTGAGATTTCTTCTAAATAGAACAGCAAAGGCTTGGAATCTCTCTCTCTTCTTTTGGGGAATGAGTATGATCTTTCCTTACAGGTTTTCCTCTTTTCTTTTCTGATGGATCTCAAAGATTTTCTCTATTCTTTTCTTTTTGCCTTCTCTTGTTCTTCTTTTGGGATGCAATCAACCCTCTTCTTATAGATCCGATTAATCCATAAATAGTTGAAACTATCCGTTAGAAGCAAGTGTAAAAAGGATTAGATCCATAAATAACAATAGCCGTTGGGATTAAAATAGATAAAGATAAAGTTTAGAGTCGTTCTGACAGTTCTGGAGCCGTGTCTGACATTCTGGAGTCGGCTCTAACTTTTCTGGAGTCGGCTCTAACTCGAAATTATTTAATCCGCTCGATCTGGAGTCGTCTCTGACTTTTCTGGGGTCGACACAAAATTCTTCTGGAGTCGACTCTAACAGTCTGGGAGTCGACTCTAAGTCGTGGCCTGAAAATCCATCGTTCTGTTTTTCTGATAGAGTCGGCTCTCACAGTCCCGGAGTCGACTCTAAGTCTGTGCCATTTTTCGGAGTCGGCTCTGTGATTCCATGTGTCGACTCTAATGTCTGCAATCTTACCTTGACATTAGATTCAAACCAGAACTTGATTTGCCTCTTGATTTTGATCATCAAATAGACTTATAATCTGAAAAACTTAATCAAAATCATTAGTAACATCAAATGTTATACTCAAATAGTTTTGTTAATCATCAAAATCCTCAATTGGGTCAACAATCTCCCCTTTTTGATGATGACAAAAACTTTGAGTATATGCATTAAAAATTCATTTGAATTGAGAATTATAGACATTGTTAAAGCTTAGAGACTTCCTAATAGAGAATTTGATGCCAATATTCAAAATGAATAAAAATAAACAAAACTTGACATCAATCAAAATGATTTAACTTTTATATGGAGAAATTTATTAAGCTCCCCCTGCATTGAATAGCTCCCCCTATGTAGATAACTGAATTCTTTCTAAAAATTCTCAGAATTGTTCTTCATTTTCTTTCTCTTTCTCTTCTTATATTCTTTCTTATATGCATATACACTTATCTCTCCCCCTTTTTTGTTATCAACAATAAGGTGAGTTTAAAGCAATAAAGAATGTTATTAGAGCGAGAATGTTGGTTCGAATAAACATAAAGATAGGAAACTTATTCATTGACATTCAATCAAAGATAAATTTGAAATAAAAGTGTAATATTCATTCAACATTTGTATTCCAAAGCAAGATCCATTACATGTATTTTAAAATGACAGATTTAAGTATGTAAATCCTAGATACATGCTAAGAAAGAAAGCAAGAAATCCTAAGATACAACCTAGGATTGATATCAAAATCAAATATGCTTATACACAATTTTCTTTAAATGTCCAATCATTTCCATAACATCATCTTTTTGGTCTTCTTAAAACTTTCAAGACAAGCTTCAATTTGAGAGACGGCGAGGTCGATATCTTTCTTCAGTTGACTGGTAGCATGAAGATAAGTTCCAGAACCGTCTGCAATGCCTTCCATCCTTTCAAAAATTTTATGAAGATCAGTGCTAAAGGATTCAACGGAATTGCTAATTGAAAAAGAAATCATGTCAAGTCTTGAATTAATCTCATCCTTTAATTGATTGAACTCCTCTCTTAATTTACACATATCATTTGATCTTTGACTGTCATACTCAGCAGTAAAGCTCTGAGCTGACCTATTTGCTCCTCAGAAAATCTTTCAGATGCCAATGCTGACTGATGTGGAAGTTGAGAGCTAGGTCCAGCTTCTGAGGGTCCAGCAGATGGTCCAGCAGAAGGTCCAGCAGAAGAAGGTCCAGCAGATGGTTCAGGAATGTCTTCTCCTCTGACTTCCTCAACTCTAACCTCTTCAGCTCTGGCCTCATGTCCTCTTTTATCCAGTTTCCATTTTCTTTTCTAAAGCCCATTCGGTGAATTGTAGAGACACTATAGTAATCTGTATGTCTTAATTTTCTTAGTGGCTCATTGTCCATTATAAGTACACCTTGGCTTCTGAATACCAATGTTAAAACCATACCATATGGCAATGTAGATCTCTTCTTAGTAGCTGCCTCCGCCATATAGCCTATCATCATTCAGCAAGATTTACAGGTCTACCAGTGAGAATGCAGTCCATCAATAAGATGTCTCGCTCCGAGACATATTCAAACCTTCCGATTTTAGGAAATAGAATTCTTCCACAGATATTGTGAAGTAATCTGAGTTCCAAATTAAGTTGATTTGCCAAGATTTCCTCAAACTCAGAAACTTCTCTCCCTAACATCCTTGATAGTGCACCTCCTCTATCTTCATGATGATATTCAACAAGGCCAACGGTAGGCATTTCCAATAGATTACCAAGGGATTCGGCTGTGATGATTACCTTTGTTCCTCTTACAACACTCACTAAGCCTCCCTCTCCTCTACATAAATCATTATAAAACTCTCTCACTAGGGCAGGGTAAGTAGGGATATCCAAAGAACAAACCTTCTCCCATCCCATTTCTTTCAACAACCGCCCAATAGCAAAGCCCTCCGAAATAAAAAAGTTAAAATCAACTTTTCTTCCGGTAGTAATGGCCTTACCAGCTAATTGGTCGACTCGGAGAAGATGGTGAGGGTGGAGAGTCATCTTGAGTGGCAGATGAAGAAGATGACGAAGGTTGCCTCCGATTTGAACGGCGCTTCGTCGGAACAGTCGAACCACCAATGATAGCACCTTTTGGGAGCCATGGGATTCGATTGGAATGAGTAATCAAGGGTTTTGAGGGATTTGGAGGGTTTGGAATCAGTTTGGAACAGCTTGGAAAAGGTTTAGGAGACGATAGAAATCGTTTGGGGTCGACTCCCCTTTTTATTTTGACCTAGTTCCACTTAGAGTCGACTCCCGAAAACGAGGTGTCGGCTCCGAACCAGAGAATCTGTCAGCGCCCGAATTAGAGTCGGCTCTACAGAAGCCAGAGTCGGCTCTAATTGCCCAGACAGAACATCAAAATAAGAAGGTGTCGACTCCACAAACTGCAGGTGTCGACTCCACAATAGTTTCAGAGAAAAAATCAAATTTCAAGGATCTGAAACTGATCAAATTAATCATCAAACTCTAGATAAGTGTTCCTTAATAATTGGGGAAACAATGAATCAAATTTCTAGATAGATTTCCTTATTGGACAAAGAGGATTTTCAAGAAATTATTGAAGTCTAGATAGTTGTTGTCCTTAAGAGTTTCAGAAAATTATTCTAAAGGATCACAAACTCCTAATTCTCCTCTAAGATAGCAAAATCTCTCCTCACTCAAAGGTTTGGTAAAAATATCAGCTAATTGATCATTAGTATTAACATATTCAAGACAAACATCTTTGTTAGTTACATGTTCTCTAATAAAGTGATGTCTAATTTCAATGTGTTTAGTTCTTGAATGTTGAATTGGATTTTTAGTTAGATTGATAGCACTAGTATTATCACATTTAATAGGTATTTTATCAAGTGTGATACCATAATCTTCAAGTTGTCGCTTAATCCAAAGGATTTGAGCACAGCAACTTCCAGCTGCAACATACTCTGCCTCAGCAGTGGATAATGCAACCGAATTTTGCTTCTTGCTAAACCAAGAGATTAAGTTACTTCCTAAAAGTTGGCATACCCCACTTGTACTCTTTCTATCTAATTTACAACCAGCATAGTCAGAATCAGAATAAGCAATCAATTTTAAGGTTGAGTCTCTAGAATACCATAATCCTACATTTTTAGTTCCATTTAAGTATCTAAAGATTCTTTTAACAGCAAGTAAATGTGATTCCTTAGGATTAGATTGATATCTTGCACATAAGCAGACAGAAAACATGATATCTGGCCTACTTGCAGTTAGGTAAAGAAGTGATCCAATCATACCTCTGTAATGCTTCTGATCTACTTTCTTACCTACTTCATCCTTGTCCAGCTTGCATGAGGGACTCATTGGCGTACCAAGAGGTTTAGCAGATTCCATACCAAATTTCTTGAGTATTTCCTTTGTATACTTTGTTTGGTTAATGAAAATTCCCGCTTTCTCTTGTTTGATTTGAAGTCCAAGGAAGAAGTTTAGTTCTCCCATCATGCTCATCTCGAATTCTCCCTGCATTAGCTTAGCAAATTCTTGACAAAGGAGATTGTTAGTAGCACCAAATATAATGTCATCAACATAAATTTGAACGATTAATAAATCCTTTCCTTTTCTTTTTAAAAACAAGGTTTTATCAACATTTCCTCTAGAAAAGTCATTTTCAATTAAAAATTTACTTAATCTATCATACCAAGCTCTAGGTGCTTGCTTTAAACCATAAAGTGCTTGTGTAGTTTGAAGACGTGGTTTGGAAATTCATGATCTTCAAAACCAGGAGGTTGTTCAACATAAACTTCCTCATTTATAAAACCATTTAGAAATGCACTTTTAACATCCATTTGAAATAAGTTGAAATTCATATGACATGCAAATGCAAGTAGTAGCCTAATGGCTTCTAATCTAGCAACAGGTGCAAAAGTTTCATCAAAATCTATACCTTCTTCTTGATTATATCCTTTTGCAACTAGTCTAGCTTTGTTTCTAATTACTATGCCATTTTCATCTAATTTATTTCTAAATACCCATTTAGATCCTATTATAGGGTGATTTTTAGGTCTTTCAACTAGGGTCCAGACTTGATTTCTAGTGAATTGGTTTAACTCTTCCTGCATTGCTAACATCCAATAACTATCTTTCTCGGCTTCCTCTATAGTCTTAGGTTCTATATGAGATACAAATGCAAGATGATTATTGATATCTCTCATTGATGATCTAGTCCTTACACCTTGAGATGGATCACCTATGATTAGGTCCTTAGGATGACCATAAGCATATCTCCAATCTCTAGGTAGATCTTGATCATTTTGAACAGTATCAATACCATCATCCTTAGGTGAGTCATCATCCTTAACTTCAGGTTCTTGATCTGAAGATACATTTAATTTTTCAATATCTCTTTCAATCAAAGATGTATCTTCCTCATCATCAATTTTATCTGAACTTGATGCTAAAGACTCATCAAACACTATATGAATGGATTCTTCTACAACTAAGCTTTTCTTATTAAATACTCTATATGCTTTGCTAGATGTAGAATATCCTAGGAAGATACCTTCATCAGACTTTGCGTCAAACTTCCCAAGATTATCCTTACCATTGTTATGAATAAAACATTTACAACCAAATGCATGAAAATAACTTAAATTTGGTTTCCTATTGATCCAAAGTTCATAGGGAGTTTTCTTAAGGATAGGTCTAATTAGGGCTCTATTTAGAATGTAACAAGCTGTGTTTATAGCTTCCGCCCAAAAATATTTTGGAAGTTGGCTTTCACATAGCATGGTACGGGCCATGTCTTCTAAAGTCCTATTCTTCCTTTCTACAACTCCATTTTGTTGTGGTGTTCTAGGTGCAGAGAAGTTATGATGTATGCCTTTTTCAAAACAGAATTTTTCAAATAAGTGATTTTCAAATTCAGTTCCATGATCACTTCTAATAGACACTATGGTAGTGTTTTTCTCATTAGTGACTTTCTTAACAAATTTCATGAATATTGAGAAAGTCTCATCTTTGTGAGCCAAAAACATTACCCAAGTGAATCTAGAGTAATCATCTACTATCACTAGACCATATTTCTTTCCTCCTAGACTTGTGGTTCTAGTAGGTCCAAAAAGGTCCATGTGTAGTAGCTCTAGTGGCCTAGTAGTTGAAACAACATTCTTAGATTTGAAAGAAGTTCTTGTTTGTTTTCCAAATTGACATGCATCACATATTCGATTATTTTCAAAATTTAGACTAGGAATACCTTTAACTAAATCCATTTTCAATAATTTGAAATTAGGTGTGTGCTTGCATGACCTAATCTACGATGCCATAGCCAACCAATCTCATTCATCTTAGCATTATTAGCAACTAAGCAATGATTACTTGGAGATAAATTACTCAAATCAATTAAGTACACATTGCCATAGCGTTTACCAACAAGAATAATGCTATTATCAATGGGATTAGTAACAGTGCAAACAGAAGCTTCAAAGGAAACCTTGAAACCTTTGTCACACAGTTGGCTAATACTTATTAGATTATGTTTAAGTCCATCAACATATAAAACATTATCAATATGAGTAGATGGAGTAATTTGAATCTTACCAATACCCATGATATGGCCTTGACCATTATCACCAAAAGTAACTACTCCACCTCTTTTTGATTCAAGGGTGATGAATTGATCTTTGTCACCCGTCATGTGTCTTGAGCAACCACTGTCCAGGTACCATTTTCTTTTCAGTCTGATGGCTGCAAGACACTCCTGCAAAACATTTATGTCTTAATTTTAGGTACCCAAGCCTTCTTGGGTCCTTCATGGTTAGATGCATTAAACATTGTTCCTTTGGGAACCCAAATCATCTTTTTCTTTTTATGTGAAGATTTACACATATATGATTTATGTCCTTTGTTTCCACATTTAAAACAAGTAATGTTTAATGATTTTTCAGCATGTACAAAAATGTTCTTCAAAGATTTTTGCTTTTTAAGTGGATTATATCCTAATCCAGCTTTATCAAAAACAGCCTTTTGATTTTCCAAAATCATATTAAGTTTGATAGAGCTTAGAGTAAATTTATCAACTATAGGCTTAAGTCTATCAACTTCATTTTTCAAACTTTCTTTTTCTTTTATCAAAAGTTCTTTATCAACAACATGCTTTTCATTTTCTAATGATAGTTTTTGCATTTGAGTTTTCAAATCTTTGTTCTTTGAACTTAGGTTTGCAAAATCATCCATTAATTCATAAAAAGCACTATGCAATTCATCAAAAGTGAAGTCATCAAGAAAACTCGGACTTACCTCATCATTGTCCGCCATGAAGCATAGATTGGCCATTTCACTCTTTTCTTCTTCTTCGGAACTTGTGCTTTCCGAATCGCTCCATGTGGCCATCATTGCCTTCTTTTTGAACCTCCGGGTGCCTTTCTTTAGTTGAGGGCATTCAGATTTAAAGTGACCCGGCTTCTTGCATTCAAAGCAAATAACTTCCTTTTCTTTGCCCTTGTCCTCATCTTTTCTTGCAAAGGGCTTTTTCTTTTCAAACTTCTTCTTCTTCATGAATCTTTTAAATTTTCTTGTGATGAGTGCCATGTCCTCATCATCACTTTCATCTTCGGATTCATGAGGCTCTTCCATATATTCAGAAATCTTAAGAGCCATAGTTCTCTTCTTCTTTGACTCATCATCATCAACATGTTGCTTGATTTGAAGCTCATGAGTCATCAAGGATCCCAACAGTTCTTCTAGGGGTAGTGTACTTAGATCCTTTGCCTCTTGTATTGCCGTCACCTTAGCTTCCCAAGTCCTAGGCAAGGAACGCAAGACCTTTCTCACAAGATCAGAATTATCATAAGATTTACCAAGACTTTTTAAACCATTAACTATGTCAGTAAATCTTGTAAACATATCAGCAATAGATTCACATGCATCCATTTTAAACAATTCATATTTATGAACTAGCATGTTAATCTTGGATTCCTTGACTTGATTTGTTCCCTCATGGGTAACCTCAAGTCTATCCCAGATTTCCTTAGCAGAAATGCAAATAGATATGCGATTGAATTCATTTGCATCTAATGAGCAGTATAAGACATTCATTGCTTTGGCATTGAGTTGTGCCAATTTTTTATCATGTTCATCCCATTCCGTTTCCGGTTTAGGAATCTCCATGCCATTAACTCTAGCAGTGGGTGTGTGTGGTCCATTGACTATAATACTCCATAGATCATAGTCAAGTGCTTGAATGAATATTTTCATTCTAGCCTTCCAATAACCATAGTTAAACCATTAAATAAGGGTGGTCTATTAGTAGATTGACCTTCGGAAAAAGATGAACCAGCTTGAGTTGCCATGTGGATCTTTGACTCTTGATCGTTAGATCAAATCAAATGAGCACTAGCTCTGATACCAATTGTTGGTCCAGATAGCAACCCAAGAGGGGGGGTGAATTGGGTTTTTCAAAAATTAAACTCTTTTGAAAGATAACCCCAGCGGAAATAAAAACTTAGATTCACAAGTTTAAAACTAAGCAACTATAAATAGAGAGTTGAAGATAAAGAGACAATCACGGCAAACACAAGAGATTTTATAGTGGTTCGGTGTACCTACACCTACGTCCACTCCCAAGTACCTCTTGGGTCCACACTATAATCAAACTGATTACAGCAGAGTTGTTTTGCAAGCTCACAACTCGAACTTGTTGTTTTTCCGGGTGCACAACGAACCCAGCTGGTTTTCAAGGCTCACCAGCACAAAACCTAAAACCACAAGCTAATGCTTGCACAAGGCTAACAGCCTCAACTGAATCAATCACCAGATTGACCCAGCAAACAGTATTTGATTTTACAAAAAAACTGCTCCTTCAATGAGCAAATATACAATAATGAAACAATAATAAGAGATTAGGAACCAAAGCCTGATTCGCAGATCTTGGTGGCTTCTTCCTTCTCTTCCTTTGAATGGATCTTCCTTTGAATATGCTCTTGAGACTCAGAAGATCAGAAAAACTAGGGCTTCTTCCTTCTCTTGAGATTTCTTCTAAATAGAACAGCAAAGGCTTGGAATCTCTCTCTCTTCTTTTGGGAATGAGTATGATCTTTCCTTACAGGTTTTCCCTCTTTTCTTTTCTGATGGATCTCAAAGATTTTCTCTATTCTTTTCTTTTTTTTTCTCTCTTGTTCTTCTTTTGGGATGCAATCAACCCTCTTCTTATAGATCCGATTAATCCACAAATAGTGTGAAACTATCCGTTAGAAGCAAGTGTAAAAAGGATTAGATCCATAAATAACAATAGCCGTTGGGATTAAAATAGATAAAGATAAAGTTTAGAGTCGTTCTGACAGTTCTGGAGCCGTGTCTGACATTCTGGAGTCGGCTCTAACTTTTCTGGAGTCGGCTCTAACTCGAAATTATTTAATCCGCTCGATCTGGAGTCGTCTCTGACTTTTCTGGGGTCGACACAAAATTCTTCTGGAGTCGACTCTAACAGTCTGGGAGTCGACTCTAAGTCGTGGCCTAAAAATCCATCGTTCTGTTATTTCTGATAGAGTCGGCTCTCACAGTCCCGGAGTCGACTCTAAGTCTGTGCCGTTTTTGGAGTCGGCTCTGTGATTCCATGTGTCGACTCTAATGTCTGCAATCTTACCTTGACATTAGATTCAAACCAGAACTTGATTTGCCTCTTGATTTTGATCATCAAATTGACTTATAATCTGAAAAACTTAATCAAAATCATTAGTAACATCAAATGTTATACTCAAATAGTTTTATTAATCATCAAAATCCTCAATTGGGTCAACACTGAAGATAAGTCAATAAGCTTTCATATGGATCAAGTTTCATGCAAAGATCATAAGTATAAAAGAGTATAAAAATCAAACAATCATAGCAGCTTACTAGATTGAAAGGTTTAGCATACCAAGCTTCCTTCTAATTTCACAAAACTTAGATTCATCTAGAGGCTTTGTGAAAATATTAGTGAGTTGCTTATCAGTACATACATGCTCAAGCATAACATCACCATTATTAACATGATCTCTAATGAAGTGATGTCTAATTTCTATATGTTTTATCCTTGAGTGTTGGATAGGATTTTTAATTAAATTTATGGCACTAGTATTATCATATCTTATGGAAATGCCATTAAGTTTGATATCATAATCTTCTAGTTGTTGCTTAATCCACAAGATTTGAGTACAACTTTTAGCTGCAATGTACTCAGCCTCAGCTGTGGACAATGCTATTGAAGTTTGTTTCTTACTAAACAAAGAGATTAAGTTAACCCCTAGAAATATTAATTGGCAAGTTCTACTAGTAGATTTTTTATCCAATTTACATCCATCAAAATCAGAATCAGTGTAACCTATTAAGTCTATGCTAGATTGTTTATCATACCATAATTCTAAGGTCTTTGTACCATTTATGTATCTAGGAATTCTTTTAACCATAATTAGGTGAGATTCTTTTGGATTAGCTTGGAATCTAGAACATATATAGACTAGCAGTTAAGTAAAATAAAGATCCTATCATGCCTCTATAATGTTTCATATCAACTCATTCATTATCAGTACCACTAGAATCTAATTTACAATAGGAGCTTATAGGGGTACCGATACTCTTTGACATCTCCATGCCAAATTTCTTTAAAATTTCTTTGGTGTACTTGGTTTTGCTAATGAAGATCCCTTCCTTACTTTGCTTAATTTGAAGTCCAAGAAAGTAGTTTAATTCTTCTATCATGCTCATCTCGAGTTCTTCCTGCATAAGCTTAGAAAAGTCTTAGCACAAGGAGTCATTAGTAGCACCGAAAATTATATCATCAACATATATTTATACAAATAGCATATTTTTATTTTCTCTTTTAATAAACAATGTTGTACCAACATTTTTTCTAATAAAGTTATTGCTAATCAAGAATTTGCTCAACCTATCATAACAAGCCGGGGCGCTTGTTTCAAACTATATAAAGCTTTGTTCAGTTTGAATACATGATTTGAAAGCATATGATTTTCAAAACCAAGTGGCTGTTCAATAAATACTTGTGTTGTCACCTAGTAACTCTCCTTGGGTTGATGGCAATGGTTTGTGTTGACCCAATTATTGATTTTTATGATTAACAAAAGACATGAGTATATTCATTATGTTTCTGGCAAATTTGAGAAGTGTTTCAGGTATTAAGAATGGTTAATCAGTCAAAAGGAATAAGAAAATAAGTTTTGAATCAAATTTTAATGGAAATTATTTAAGTTTAGAACTTAGAGTCGACACCTCAATAGTCTGGAGCCGATCCCAGGGCATATCAGAACTGTTTTAGAATTTCGGCATGGTCCGGAGTCGACACCTATAGTTTCAGAGCCGACTCCAACCTGAGATACAGAGAAGTGCCTTCTGCATCAGTTTCTGGAGCCGACACCTGAAGTTCGGGAGCCGACACCTAAAAGTTGTGGAGCCGACACCTGAGTTTCTGGAGCCGACTCTAACCTGAGTATAGAGAGCATATTTTTTGGACATTGTTAGAGTCGGCACCATTGGATTCTAGAGCCGACTCCCGAATGCGTCGAGCCGACACTTAACTTTTTTCAAACCGACTCCTCAACAATCTTTTGTTACTATTTTTGGACACCCCGACTTGGAGCCGACACATAAAAAGCTGGAGCCGACTCCAACCTGTCAAGGATGTTTTTCAAAAATGTTAGAACGAACTCCAACGGTAACTTTTTTCTAACTAATCTCTAATGGCTATTTTTCTGTGTATAGAAGCAATCCAACTACTCTATAATGGCTATTTTTCTCACCTAATCTTGGATTAAGAGATCTATAAAAAGGGGGAACCATCCGTTTGAAAAAAAAGGGAAAATAGAAAGAGAGAAATATTTTGTGAAAAATCAAAAAATCTTGTGAAAGAAAGAGAGAAATCAAAGAGAAAAGACTCAGAGCTCAAATCCATCAATCCTAGAGTGTCCAAAGAGAAATCCAAAGCATTCAAAGCTCAAAATCGAAGGATTTCCCAAGTGAAAAGGAAGAAAGCAAAAGCCCTATTTTTTTCCAACTTCTCAACTGCGATTTTTGTGAGGAATCTGAGCTAAGGCCTGATTCAATCATTCAAGGAAGAAGAAGAAAAGAAGAAAAGCATACATCCAAATCGCTTCAAACAGGCTTTTGTTACCTTTGTTTATTTAATTGCATATTTGCTGATTTGAGAGCTATTTTGTATTCAAAACTATATTTTTCATTGTTATTTGCTAATTCAATCAGGGGATTGAATTAGTGGAGGTAGTATACCTCAGGACAAGCTAATGTTAGCTTGTGATTTGGGTTTTGTGCTGGTGAACCCAAAAAAACTAGCTGGGTTCGTTGTGATCCTGGGTAAAACAACAAGTTGAAGTTGTGAGCTTGTAAAATAACTCGACTATAATCGGTGGGATTATAGTGTGGACCCAAGTGTTGCTTGGAAGTGAACGTAGGTGTTGGATACACCGAACCACTATAAAATCTTTGTGTTTATCGTGCATATTATCTCTCTCTATTAATCTCATTTGTGCTTAGCTTTAATTAATTTAGTTCTCTTAAGCACCTCCATATCAACCTAAATATTTTCAAAGAGTTAAAGTTTTTTAAAAGAACACAATTCACCCCCCCCCCCCCTCTTGGGTTATCATCTGGGCCAACAATTGGTATCAGAGCTAGTACTCATTTTTAGTTTGATCTAACGATCAAGAGTCAAAGATTCAAATGGCAGCTCAAGCTGGATCTTCATTTGCTGAAGGTCAATCCACAAACAGACCCCCTTTATTTAATGGTTCAAATTATTCTTATTGGAAAGCTAGAATGAGAATTTTTATTCAAGCTTTAAATTATGAACTATGGAGTGTAATCATTAATGGACCTAGCACACCCACACACGTAGTAGATGGTTCAATAGTTCCTAAACCCAAAAGGGATTGGAATGAGAACGATAGGAAAATGGCTCAGCTTAACGCAAAAGCTATGAATGTTTTATATTGTGCTTTAGATGCTAATGAATTTAATAGAATTTCTACATGTATTTCTGCAAAAAAAATTTGGGATAGATTAGAAGTTACACATGAGTGTACTAATCAAGTAAAAGAATAAAAAATTAACATTCTAGTACACAAATATGAATTGTTTAGCATGGAACAAACTGAATCAATCACATGCATGTACACTAGATTCACTGATATAGTTAATGGTCTGAAAAGTCTTGGTAAGACCTATACTAATTCTGATTTGGTACGTAAAATTCTTAGGTCTCTTCCAAGATCATGGGAAGCAAAAGTAACTGCCATCCAAGAAACCAAAGATCTGAATATATTGGAGGAGCTACTTGGATCATTGATGACCCATGAACTGACCATAAAACAACATCAAGAGGAAGACGTCAAAAAAAGAGAACAATTGCCCTCAAGGCTGTAGAAAATGAAAAGAGCAGCAGTGATGAAGAAGATGATGATGAGGAGGAGACTGCACTTCTTGCTAAGAAGTTTAAAAGATTCATGCAAAGAAGGAGACCCTTTCACAAAAGAAAATCTGGGATTAAAATGGAAGAAGAAAAAGAGAAGGACGAGGACAAGGAAAAAGATCCCCTTATATGGTATGAATGTAAGAAATCGGAGCACTTTAGATTAGATTATCCTCAATTGAAGAAAACCTATAAAAAGAATAAGAAGGCATATGTGGCAACATGGAGTGATAGCGAAGAATCCTCTTCCGAGGAAGAACAAAAGGAAGTTGCAAATATTTGCTTCATCACAAAAGAAAATGATGAGGTAAGTACTGAAACTCATGACTTTACATTTAAGAATTATTTGATGCATTTAATAAATTAGTTAGTGATTTTAAAGTTTTGAAAAAGAAAAATAAATCTTTGAAAACTGAAAACTTAAATCTAATCAAAGAGAAAAATGAACTAACTCTTGAAATTAAAGATTTAAAATCTGAAAAAGAAGATTCTTCTGATGAAAACATTAAGTTAAAGAAAGAAATAGAAAAATATAAGGATATAGTTGATAGATTTACCTTAAGCTCTTCAAAATTAAACATGATTTTAGATAGTCAAAAGGCTATTTTTGACAAGGCAGGATTAGGATATAATCCTCTTAGGAAGCAAAAATCTTTGAAGAATATATGTATACGTGCTGGCCAATCTCCTAATATTACCTGCTTCAAATGTGGTTTAAAAGGACATAAATCGTATGAATGCAATATTAAGAAAACAAGCAAAAATTTGATGATTAAAGGAAAGGAAATATGGGTTCCAAAAGGAATAATTTTTATCACTACTAACCATGAAGGACCAAGAAAGCTTGGGTACCTAAACAGAAAGTT
The DNA here is from genome assembly GCA_900491605.1 of Calamus simplicifolius. Classification (NCBI taxonomy): domain Eukaryota; kingdom Viridiplantae; phylum Streptophyta; class Magnoliopsida; order Arecales; family Arecaceae; genus Calamus; species Calamus simplicifolius. Next base: position 898,214 of record UESW01004308.1, read on the forward strand.
TGATCATCTTGCAGGAGTGTCTTGTAGCCAATAGATTAAAAAGAAGATGGTATCTTGATAGTGGCTGCTCAAGGCAATGACGGGTGACAAGGATCAATTCATCACCCTTGAAGATAAAAGAGGAGGAGTTGTTACTTTTGGAGATAATGGCAAAGGTCAAATCATGGGCCTTGGTAAAATTTAAATAACTCCATCCACATTTATAGAAAATGTTTTATATGTTGATGGTTTAAAGCATAATTTAATTAGCATTAGCCAATTATGTGATAAAGGTTTCAAAGTTTCATTTGAATCTTCTATCTGCACTATTTCTAATCCCATTAATAATAGCATTGTATTTATTGGAAATAGAAATAGCAATGTATACTTAATTGATTTAGACAATTTGTCTACTAGTAATCATTGCTTAGTTGCTGATAATGCTAATGTGAATGAGATCGAATGGTTATGGCATCGTAGATTAGGTCACGCAAGCACACACTTAATTTCAAAATTAATTAGAATGGATTTAGTTAAAGGACTTCCAAAGTTAGATTTTGAAAATAACAAAATTTGTGATGCATGTCAATTTAAAAAATAGACTAGAAATTCTTTTAAATCTAAAATATTATTTTCACTTTTAGGCCACTAGAGCTACTTTACATGGACCTTTTTGGACCTACTAGAACCACTAGTCTAGAGGAAAGAAATATGGTCTTGTGATAGTAGATGATTATTCTAGATTCACTTGGGTATTATTTTTGGCTCATAAGAATGAGACTTTCTCGATATTTCTGAAATTCTTCAAGAAAGTCACAAATGAGAAAAACAACACCATAGTGTCTCTTAGAAGTGATCATGGTCACAGAATTTGAAAATCATCTATTTAAAAATTTTGCATTAAAAATGGCATTCATCATAACTTTCTGCACCTAGAGCACCATAACAAAATGGAGTTGTAGAAAGAAAAATATAACATTAGAAGACATGGCCCATACCATGCTATGTGAAAGCCAACTCCCAAAGTACTTCTAGGCAAAAGCTATAAACACAACATGTTACATCCTTAATAGAGCTTTAATTAGGCCAATTCTTAAGAAAACTCCTTATGAACTATGGCATAATAGAAAACCAAACATTAGTTATTTTCATGCATTTGGTTGTAAATGTTTCATTCATAATAATGGTAAAGACAATCTTGAAAAATTTGATGCAAAATCTGATGAAGGCATATTTTAGGATATTCAACATCTAGTAAAGCCTATAGAGTATTTAACAAGAGAAACTTAATAGTAGAAGAATCAATTCATGTAGTATTTGATGAATATTTAGCATCAAGTTCCGAAAAGATTGATGATGAGGAAGATACAATTTTGCTAGAAAAAGATATTAAAAAATTAAATATAGATGTATCTTCAGACCATGAACAAGAAGCTAAAGACGATGATTCTTCTAGGGTTGATGTTATTGATACTAATCATAATGATGTAGATCTTCCTAGAGATTGGAGATATGCCTATGGTCATCCAAGAGAATTGATTATAGGTGATCCATCTCAAGGAGTAAGAACTAGATCATCTATGAGAAATATCAATAATCATCTTGCATTTGTATCTCAAATTGAACCTAAAACTATTGAAGAAGCTGAAAAAGATAGTAATTGGATGCTAGCTATGCAAGAAGAATTAAATCAATTTACTAGGAATAATGTATGGTCCTTACTTGATAGACCTAAAGGTCACTCAGTTATAGGATCTAAATGGGTATTTAGAAATAAATTAGATAAAATGGCATAGTAATTAGAAATAAAGCTAGATTAGTTGTAAAAGGATATAATCAAGAAGAAGGAATTGATTTTGATGAAACCTTTGCACCTGTAGCTAGATTAGAAGCAATTAGACTATTACTTGCATTTGCATGTCATATAAATATCAATTTATTTCAAATGGATGCTAAAAGTGCATTTTTAAATGATTTATAAATGAAGAAGTTTTTGTAGAACAACCACCTGATTTTGAAGATCATGAATTTTCAAATCACGTTTTTAAATTACACAAAGCACTTTATGGTTTAAAACAAGCACCTAGAGCTTGGTATGATAGGTTAAGCAAATTTCTAATTGAAAATGATTTTTCTTGAGGAAATGTTGATAAAACCTTTATTTGAAGAGAAAAGATAAAGATTTATTGGTAGTACAAATCTATGTAGATGATATTTATTCGGTGCTACTAACAATCTCTTGTGTCAAGAATTTGCTAAGTTAATGCAGGATGAATTTGAGATGAGCATGATGGAAGAACTCAATTTCTTCCTAGGACTTCAAATCAAACAAAGTAAAGAGGATTTTCATAACTAAACAAAGTACACAAAGGAAATTCTCAAGACGTTTGGAATGAAATCAATCAAACCCCTTGAAACACCTATGAGTCCTTCATGCAAATTAGACAAAGATGAAGATGGTAAGAAAGTTGATCAAAAGCATTATAGAGGTATGATCGAATCTCTACTTTACTTAATAGCAAGTAGACCAGATATTATGTTTGTTGTTTGTCTATGTGCTAGATTTCAGTCTAAACCTAAAGAATCTCACTTAATTGCTGTGAAAAGAATACTTAGATATTTAAGTGGAACTAAAAATGTAGGATTATGGTATTCTAGAGACTCAACACTAAATTTAATTGCTTATTCTGATTCTGATTATGCTAGTTGTAAATTAGATAGAAAGAGTACAAGTGGTGCATATCAATTTTTAGGAAGTAACTTAATCTCTTGGTTTAGCAAAAAGCAAAATTCAGTTGCATTATCTACTGCTGAAGCTAAATATATTGCAGCTGGAAGTTGCTGTGCTCAAATCCTTTGGATTAAGTGACAACTTGAAGATTATGGCATAACACTTGATAAAATTCCTATTAGATGTGATAACACTAGTGTAATAAACTTAACTAAAAATCCTATACAACATTTAAGAACTAAGCACATTGAAATTAGATATCATTTTATTAGAGAACATGTAGCTAATAATGACATTTATCTTGATTATGTTTGCACTGAGGAACAATTAGCTGATATATTTACAAAACCTTTGAGTGAAGAGAGATTTTGTTATCTTAGAGGAGAATTAGGGATTTGTGACCCATTGGAATGATTTTAAAACCCTTAAAATTGACTATCCTAAATTTAATCAATTTCTTAAAAATTCTTCCATGATTTTAAGGATAATTTATCTAAATATTTGAACAATTTGATTCTCTACATTCCAAAGATTTTATCCCAAATTTATTGATTTTCTTTTGACAAGTTTCGTATCCCTAAAACTCTTATTTTTTTTCTGAAACTGTTTGTGGAGTCGACACTTCAATTAGTGGAGTCGACACATCGTCTGTGTCGCTCTCAGTTTGAGACCTTAGAGCTGACACCCATCTTAGCGGAGTCGACTCCACTTCGAACGCTGACTGTATTAGCGACCTGGAGCTGACACTTCGCTTTACAGGAGTCGACTCCAAGTGGTCCCAGGTTAACTATTTAGGGCAGAGCCGACTCCTTTTTCATTTCAATCGACTCCTAACTCTCCCAAACTCTCTCAAACTTTTCCTAAAACCCTAAATCTCTTAAATTAGCCTCTCCATAGCACTTAATGGCACCCAAGCGCAGAGGATCGTTGTTTGGAGGAAGAGTAACGACGGAGAAGCATACGGTAAGGCGTCCGGTGCGTGAACCCACTCCGAAATCATCCTTCAGCTCAACCGCATCCACTCCCAGTGCCATTCCTAGCCCCTCCTCACCACAAGTTGATACCCTAGTCGGCCAAATCATTACTATGGAAAGAAAGGTGGATTTTGAATTTTTTGAAGACGAGGGTTTTGCTATTGGAAGATAAATCAAGGAACTCGGTTGGGATAAAGTATGTTCCTTAGATGTACCCACTTATCCGGCTCTAGTCAAGAAATTTTACTTTAATTTGTCAAGGGGAGATGGAGGATTAGTTAGTATGGTTAGAGGAAGAAGAATCCATCTCACATCCAAAATCTTGGAAAATCTTTTAGAATCCCTGTTGTAGGATTGATTGCTAATAGTCACAGTGATAGAGTAGGAGCCTTGTCAAGGATGTTGGGTAAAGATTTTACCGAATTTGAGGAAGTTAGGGCAATCAGTTGCCTCTTGAGCTTAGATTGTTATATAATATATGTGGTAGGATCCTATTTCCTAAAACTGGCATGTTTGAGTATGTCTCAGAGCGAGACATAGTGATCATGGACAGTATTTTGACGGGTCAGCCAATCAATCTAGCAGGAATGATGATATGGTACATGGTTGAGGCCGGGAGCAAGAGGAGATCGACCTTGCCTTATGGAATGGTCCTGACCATGGCATTCAAAAGTCAAGGAGTTGTTATTTCTGAAAATGAGCCATTGAAAAACCTAAGGCACATTGATTATTACAGTTTGGCTATAGTGCATAGAATGGGGTTTGTGAAAGTAGATGGCAGATGGGAAAGAAAAGGTCATCTGGATGAGAGAGCAGCTGGCATTGGAGCCACTGCACCATCAAAGGCAGGTCCATCAGTGAGGCATCCATCACCAGAGCCTAGTAGATCATCACCACCACCGATACCTACTCCAGTTCCTGTACCTGTACCATTGCCTGTTCCTTCTGCTAGTTTTTCTAATGCTCAGTTAGAGCAACTTAAAGAGTTATTTAGTACTCATAAAGAAGAAATGAAGACTGAGATAGACAGTAGTCTTATGAGCTTGAGAGAAATATTCTATTCATTGGATGATAGAGTGAGCAAGATTGAATCCACTCTTGGATCTTCTTCAGAAGCTTTAAAGACTGATCTCATGCATATATTTGAGAAACTCAAAGAATTCGAAGGAGATTCTGAGACTTATTCTAGATGCAATGCAGAATTACAGAAGAAAATCATAGTGGCATCTGCATTCTTTGATAGAAGGTTAAATGAATTTATCAGAGTTCAAAGTGAGGGAATGGGACAACTCTTAGAAGAACTCAAGAAATATTTTAGAATTTGATGTTTCTACATTTTGTTGTTCGATTCACTTTGTGTTTTACTGAAGTTTAGTTTGAATTTTTGATGTAATGAAGCTTTTCTTTTGATGTAATTAGAATTCGATGTTTAGAATTTTGATGTAATGGAAGCAACATTTTGGTATAGTTGAATGATGTATGAAAGTATTTATAATGTAATGTTTTGATACTTTAATGAATATCATATTTACTATCTTTTGAATCTTGATATTGAGTAACTTGAATTGAATTTTGATTCACTTAATGTGTAATGCATTGATTTTAATCTATATTATTTGCATCTTCTTAACCTTTTTGTTGATTACAAAAAAGGGGGAGAAGTAAATGATATTTGTATATGCATAAAAGTTACAATTAAATGTACAAGGGGGAAAGAAGATAATTATATATATACATTGAATGAATTTTATTAAGTAATTGGTATCAAGCATTAAATGAACTTAATTGCATGAATGTTAAGAAGTAAAGATGTTAATTTGAGTATCATAGGGGGAGCTATCTCATTCAGGGGGAGCTTAACTATTAGAACTTAAAATTTTCCTTGAAACTTTCATTGTTTAATCATGCATATACTCAATGTTTTTGTCATCATAAAAAAGGGGGAGATTGTTGACCCAATTATTATTTTTGATGATTAACAAAAGACATGAGTATATTCATTATGTTTCTGACAAATTTGAGAAGTGTTTCAGGTATTAAGAATGGTTCATCAGTCAAAAGGAATAAGGAAATAAGTTTTGAATCGAATTTTAATAGAAATTATTTAAGTTTAGAACTGAGAGTCGACACCTCAACAGTCTGGAGCTGACCCTAAGGCATATCAGAACTGTTTTAGAATTTCGGCACGGTCCGGAGTCGACACCTATAGTTTCAGAGCCGACTCCAACCTGAGATACAGAGAAGTGCCTTCTGCATCAGTTTCTGGAGCCGACACCTGGAGTTCGGGAGCCGACACCTAAAAGTTATGGAGCCGACACCTGAGTTTTTGGAGCTGACTCTAACCTGAGTATAGAGAGCATGTTTTTTGGACATTGTTAGAGTCGGCACCTTTGGATTCTGGAGCCGACTCCCGAATGCATCGAGCCGACACTTAACTTTTTCCAAACCGACTCCTCAACGATCTTTTGTTACTATTTTTGGACACCCCGACTTGGAGCCGACACATAAAAAGCTGGAGCCGACTCCAACATGTCAAGGATGTTTTTCAAAAATATCAGAACGGACTCCAACGGTAACTTTTTTCCACCTAATCTCAAACAGCTATTTTTCTTTATGTGTAGAAGTAATCTAACTACTCTATAACGGCTATTTTTTTTACCTAATCTTGGATTAAGAGATCTATAACAAGGGAGAACCGTCTGTTTGAAAAAAAAAAAAAGAAAAAACAGAAAGAGAGAAATATTTTGTAAAAAATCAAAAAATCTTGTGAAAAAAAGAGAGAGAAATCAAATAGAAAAGACTCAGAGCTCAAATCCGTCAATCCTAGAGTGTCCAAAGAGAAATCCAAAGCATTCAAAGCTCAAAATTGAAGGATTTCCCAAGTGAAAAGGAAGAAAGCAAAAGCCATGTTTTTCCCCAACTTCTCAACTGCGATTTTTGTGAGAAATCTGAGCTGAGGCCTGATTCAATCATTCAGGGAGATGAAGAAAAGAAGAAAAGCACACATCCAAATCGCTTCAAACAGGCTTTTCTTACCTTTGTTTATTTAATTGCATATTTGCTCATTTGAGGAGCTGTTTTGTATTCAAAACTATTTTTTTATTATTGTTTGCTAATTCAATTAGGGGATTAAATTAGTGGAGGTGGTATACCTCGGGACAAGCTAAGGTTAGCTTGTGATTTAGGTTTTGTGCTGGTGAACCCAGAAAAATCAGCTGAGTTCATTGTGATCCCGAGTAAAACAACAAGTTGGAGTTGTGAGCTTGTAAAACAACTCGACTGTAATTGATGGGATTATAGTGTAGACCCAAGTGTTGCTTAGGAGTGAACGTAGGTGTTGGATACACTGAACCACTATAAAATCTTTGTGTTTGCCGTGCATATTATCTCTCTCTCTCTATTAATCTCATTTGTGCTTAGCTTTAATTAATTTAGTTCTCTTAAGCACCTCCATATCAACCTAAATATTTTCAAAGAGTTAAAGTTTTTAGAAGAACCCAATTTACCCCCCCTCTTGGGTTGTCATCTGGGCCAACAGTTTGACAGGTTGAGAAGGTAATCTGAGAGTCCTTCCTCTCAGGCAAGAACCCTGCACAGAAGTCCCCGACGACCGAATGCTCCGGTGGGGACCCTCCGACGGTCAAGTAAGTCACTCGGGAACAGATGAAGATGAGATAGCAAAAGCTAGAGAACTTGAGTTCCGATCCCTCCCTCATTGTGAGTGGTGGCTTTTACACCTGTTCAAGGGTCCCTATTTTCGCTTCCAGTAGGTGGTCGATCCCGAGGTGCCCTTGTCCGATAGCAGGCCAAGGGAGGACTAACGATGATAGGTCTTAACCGATACTGTGCATGTCAGAGGTGTCTCCCCCACCGGCCACCTACGGGATGCGGCGCTATAGGTGGCAGGCAAGCAGTTTTGTCAAACGTGCGCCGTTGCAGGAGATCATGGACCATGTGGTCACCACAGACGGTTAGTGGACCATGTGCTGCTGCTGGGGGTAACGGACCACGTGGTCGCCACAGGCGATTGGTGGGCCACATAGGGCCCCCGAGGGCGAGCCCGGGTTGAGGCACGGTAAAGTCCAAGGCCTGGACTAAGACTGAGGCTGACCGATCGAGGCCGACCAGCCGAGCCGAGGCCGACTGGGGCTGAGGCCGCACCAGCCAACGATGGGCGGCCCTGGGCCAGGCCCCCTCGGGCTAGGCCACCGTCGAAGATGACGTTCACTTTCCGTTGGGCCTGCTCCCGATGGAACTTGATCAGCCACATCAGATGCCCCCCCCCCCCCCCCCCCCCCCCCGCCCCTGAGGTAGAGTGGGTACATCCTCCATCTGATGAAAGGGGCGCATCATTGCCCTGGGGCTGATCCCGATGAGTCGCCGGCCGCTGGTTGATACACGTGGCCACCGAGGCGATAGCTCTCTGACAGCGAGAAGGTGGGGCAATGTAACGCAGCCATCTTGTCTTGCTCCACTGCTGGGCTTTAAAGTGGATCCTCCTCAATTTGGAAAAAACCCATCGGGCCCCCCAAAAAGGCGCTCACCATCATTGATCCCAAATGTCTCATGCCCAGTCATTGATCGAGCGCTTCATACTTTGCTCCCTGGGCTCCCGCCGAGGCGACCTCCCCACTGATAGGCATACGCGTGGTAGGTCGCATCGAGCGGGACGGTTCAAAAAAGGGGGAGAGTGCCTTGCAAACAACTCCTCACACTGCCAGGACCTTCCTTCCTCCTGCCTATCGTCCGAGTTCCTCCTTCTTCCATCCGTCTTCACTGTCCTCTCCGAGTAGGTTAGTTCCCCTGTGTCTCTGTCTTCCTTCCATGTCTTCCTCAGAGGGTTCGTGATCATCAGCTCCACCCTCAGCCGGTCTTGCGTCCTCACAGCTACGGCCTTCTCCCACTCCTTCTACCTTTTCCCTTGCCTCCAGGTCTGGCTCCACCACGGACGGGGTCCCCTTGTCACAGTGGCAGGTTGCCGGAGGGGCCCCCATCAGGGGCTGCCCGATAGCCGCTGTTGCCCCTCCCAAGCTTGGGAAAGAGATGCCCAAGGGATCCATCTCCACCATCACCGGGAAAGAACTGGCCACCCTTAGGGTCCAGCATGATATCCCACCCGACCTTAGGTTGTTCCTCCCAACGCCCGACGACAGGGTAATCTCTTCTCGGCCGGGGAGGGTTGCCTTGTATGAGGTGTTCCTTAGGGCTAGCCTCTGCTTACCCCTTCACCCATTCGTAGTCAGTCTGTTGGATAGGTATCAGCTGATGCCTTCTCAGCTAGTTCTGAACTCCATCCGCACTATCTCCTCCTTCCTCGTGCTGTGTCGTGTTTAGGGCTTGGAACCTAGGGTCACCCTTTTTCGGGCACTCTACTTGATCCACCGCCAGGCAGGTTGGTGGATGTTCCACCCTCGGCCCAGCCGAGCCCTTCTCCTGGGCCTTCCTACCTCCGTCAAGGGGTGGAAGACCCGCTTTTTCTTCGCCGACCTCGAGGGAGTGAGGCCATGTTGGGGGGATCCGGATGATAGCCCAAATAAGAATAACTCTGTGGTGCCGAGGGATGACGAAGCCTTCCGCCAACTGTTGTCGGCTGATATCCCCATCCTCAAGCTCTTGCTGTCGAAGGAGAATCTCCGACTGGCCAATGCCTTCCCTAGTGGTGGTGAAGATCATGTCTCTCCCTTTTTTTTTGGTGGTGCGCGGGACTGACCGTCCTGATGAATGTGCAGACATGAGGCCACAAGACGATGTAGTGAGGAGGGCGGTGGCCTAGAAGAGGAGGGCTGCAAGCAAAGCCGAAGGGCCAAGGTAGTGGCCTCGGTCTTGGTCTCCGACCCGACCTCCAGCTCGGTCCACGCAGATGGCTCTTCCGACCTCCCAGCCTTAGGAGATCCAACCTACTGCCACGGCTGTGGACTTGACCACCGACTTGCCTCCCAAGGCGTGAAGGGCTACAGCAGAATCAGCCCCACCGAGCATGGAGCAGACCGGCCCGGGGGTCAGGCCGTCCTCGGGGCAAGCCCATCGGCGGACGAACGAGAGGGCGGGTGGCCAGGGCTCGAGGAGCCACCGACAGAGGAGGCACCCCCAGCCCTGGATGCAGTGATCGCAACCTTGGCACAGGTTCAGACCGGTGGCAGAACCGAGGCAATCCCCTCCCGGCCTTCTCTTATGAACCAGGGTCGGAGGGCGGAGAGGTTGATGGCACAAGTCTGCCTGCCTGAGTTCCAGGGGGAACTCCATCGTCAGGGGGCCACGTCCTTTTTTTGAGAGGCCTTCATGGCCCAGCTGTGCGTAAGCTCGCATTCCCTTATTCCTTGGGTTCACACTTTGGGGCCCTCCTGACAGGGATCTTCTATGCATGCCACTAACTCACTTGCCGCCATGAGGGAGGTCCTTCGCCAGAGTGACACCCATCTCCGCCAGACCTAGTCAGAGCTTGGCAAGGCGAAGACCCGCGCCGAGGCGGCCAAGGTGGCATTGGAGGTGGCCCATGCTGATCGAGCTGAACTGGAGGAGACCAGGCATCTGCTGTAGGTGGCCCTGGCTGAGCAGGAAGAGAGGGCTGCACAGGCAGAGGAGCTCCGACGCTGGGCGGTGACAGAGCAAGAGAGCGCCCGAGCTACCGAAGATATGCTAGAAGTCGCCAGGGTGACCATTCGTGCCCGAGATCTATGGATCGACTCCCTCTGCCTCAAGGTTCGATCGGCAGAGCTGCGGGCTATCGGTGCCGAGGAGTCCGCCCGACTAGCGGGGGCCCGGGTGATTGAGAGCGAGGCTGCGGCCGCGGTAGCCGAGAAGAGGGCTGAAGCTATCGAAGGGAGGGCCGCGGCAGCTGAAGAGAGAGCTGCGACAGCTGAGAAGAAGGCTGAAGCTACCGAAGAGAGGGCCACCGCCGCCGAGGAAGCGGCTATCAGAGCAGTGGAAGACTTTCGGAGGTCCGCTACCTTCGGAGAGGAGTTGGCCGATGCAACCATCGGCTCCTATCTTTTGGGCTTCCGTGATGGGAAGGAGATGGTCGGCCGCATCTACAGCCTCACCAGACTCGAAAATGTTGAAACGGACGATGTGGCTGAGGAGTCCGGCACATTGGCAAGTCCAATCGGCGATGGGTTGATGCCGGCCGAGCGAGAGCGGGCTGATTGTGAGTCAGTGTTGGCTGAGGCTAGGCCTACTCTCCCATAACTTTTCTTTTTGTATTGAAGTTTGATTTACCTCAGCATTTTGTAAGACCTTTTTGAGTAATGAAATGGATCTTCCATTCGAATCTTTGTTTTTTGGATGCTCGCATATTTTATTCCATATATTTTTCGTACCTCACATTGTTGGACTTGCCCTGCCGGCATGGTTGAGCGAGCGCCGAGTGACCACTAGGCTCTACGTGCCGACACTTGATGTTCATCGCCCTTTGGCAGCTAGGGTTGGGCCCCAAGTGCTAATGCTCGGAGATGACCATGGGCGACCAAGCCGGGCTCGGTCTTTGGGTGCCAACCGGAGTCGGGCTTGAAGTGCCGATGCTTGGGGTCGACTGAGGCCGACCCTGGTGGACTCGGTCTTCGGATGCCAACCAGGGTTAGGCTTGGAGTGCCGACGCTTGGGGTCGACTGAGGCCGACCCTGCTGGACTCGGTCTTCGGGTGTCGACCGGAGTCGGGCTTGGAGTGCCGACGCTCGGGGTCGGCAGGGGCCGACCCTGCTGGACTCGGGCTTCGAGTACCGATCGGGGTCGGGCTTGGAGTGCCGACTCTTGGGGTCGGCTGGGGCCGACCCTGCTGGACTCGGGCTTTGGGTGCCGACCGGAGTCGGGCTTGGAGTGCCGATGCTTGGGATCAACCGGGGCCGATCCTGCTGGAATCAGGCTTCAGGTGCCAATCAAAATCAGGCTTGGAGTGCCGACGCTTAGGGTCGGCCAGGGCCGACCCTGCTAGACTCGTGCTTTGAGCGCTGATTGGGGTCGGGCTTGGAGCACAGACGCTTGGGGTCGACTGAGGCCGACCCTGCTGGACTTGAGCTTCGAGTGCTGACCGGAGTCGGGCTTGGAGTGTTGACGCTTAGCGTCGGCCCCGGCTGACCCTGCTGGACTCGTGCTTCGAGCGCCAACCGGTGTCGGGCTTGGAGCACAAACACTTCGGGTCGGCTGAGGCTGACCTTGCTGGACTCAGGCATTGGGTGCTGACCGGAGTCGGGCTTGGAGTGCCGATGCTTGGGGTCGGCCAGGGCCGACCCTGCTGGACTCGGGCTTCAGGTGCCGACCGAAGTCAGGCTTGGAGTGCCGACGCTTGGGGTCGGCTGAGGCTGACCCTGCTGGACTCGGTCTTCGGGTATCGATCGGAGTCGGGCTTTGAGTGCCGACGCTTGGGGTCGGTAGGGGCCGACCCTGCTGGACTCGGGCTTCGAGCACCGACTGGGGTCGGGCTTAGAGTGCCGACGCTTGGGGTCGACCGGGGCCGACCGTGCTGGACTCGGGCTTCATGTGTAGACTGGAGTCGAGCTTGGAGTGCCGATGCTAGGGGTCGGCCGGAGCCGACCCTGCTGGACTCAGGCTTCGGGTGCCGATCGGAGTCGGGCTTGGAGTGACGATGCTTGGGGTCGGCCGGAGCTGACCCTGCTAGACTCGGGCTTCGGGTGCCGACCGGAGTCGGGCTTGGGGCGCCGACGCTTAGAGTCGGCTGAGGCCGACCCTAATGGACTTGGGTTTCAGGTGCCGACCGGAGTCGGGCTTGGAGTTCCGACGCTTGGGGTCGGCTGAGGCCGACCCTGCCGGACTTGGTCTTTGGGTACCGACCGAAGTCGGGCTTTGAGTGCCGATGCTTGGGGTCGGCAGGGGCTGACCCTACTGGACTTGGGCTTCGAGCGCCGACCGGGGTTGGGCTTTGAGTGCCGACGCTTGGGGTCGGCTGGGGCTGACCCTGCTGGACTCGGGCTTCGGGTGCCGACCGGAGTCAAGCTTGGAGTGCCAACGCTTGGGGTCAGCCAGAGCCGACCCTACTGGACTCGAGCTTCGGGTGCCAACCGGAGTCGGGTTTGGAGTGCCGACGCTTGGGATTGGCCGGAGCCAACCCTGCTGGACTCAAGTTTCGGGTGCCGATCGGAGTCGGGCTTAGAATGCCAACGCTTGGGTTCGGCCGGGGCCAACCCTGCTGGATTCGGGCTTCGGGTGCCGACCGGAGTAGGGCATGGAGTGCCAACGCTTGGGGTTGGCCGGGGCTGACCCTGCTGGACTTGGGCTTCGGGTGCCGACTCGGGCTTCGGGTGCCGACCAGAGTCGGGCATGGAGTGCCGATGCTTGGGGTTGGCCGGGGCTGACCCTGCTGGACTTGGGCTTCAGGTGCCGACTCGGGCTTCGGGTGCCGACCGGAGTCGGGCTTGGACTGCCGATTATTGGGGTCGGCCGAAGCCAACCCTGCTAGACTCGGGCTTCAGGTGCCGACTGGAGTCGGGCTTAGAGTGTCGACGCTTGGGTTCAGCTGGGGCCGACCCTGCTGGACTCGGGCTTCGGGTGCCGACTGGAGTCGGGCATGGAGAGCCGATGCTTGGGGTCGGCTGAGGCTGACCCTACTGGATTCGGGCTTCGGGTGCCAACTTTAGTCGGGCTTGGACTGCCGACGCTTGGGGTCGGCCTCAGCCGACCTTGCTGGACTCGGGCTTTGGGTGCCGATCGGAGTCGGGTTTGAAGTGCCGACGCTTGGGATCGGCCAGGGCCGACCCTGCTGGACACAATCTTCGGGTGCCGACCGGAGTCAGGCTTGGAGTGCCGATGCTTGGGATCGGCTGAGGCCAACCCTGCTGGACTCGGTCTTTGAGTGACGACCGGGTTCAGGCTTCGAGTGCCGATGCTTGGGGTCGGCAGGGGCCGACCCTGCTGGACTCGGGCTTCGGGTGCCAACCGAAGTCGGGCTTGAAGTGTCGATGCTTGGGGTCGGCCGGGGCCGACCCTGCTGGACTCAGGCTTCAGGTGCCGATCGAAGTCGGGCTTGGAGTGCCGACGCTTGGGGTCGGCTGGAGCCAACCCTGCTGGACTCGGGCTTCGGGTGCCGACCGAAGTCGGGCTTGGAGTGCCAACGCTTGGGGTCGGTTGGGGCTGACCCTGCTGGACTTGGGCTTCGGATGCCGATCGGAGTCGGGCTTGGAGTGCTGACGCTTGGGGTCAGCCGAGGCCGACCCTACTGGACTCGGGCTTCGGGTGCCGACTGGAGTCGGGCTTAGGGCGCCGACGCTTGGAGTCGGCTGAGGCCGACCCTACTGGACTTGGGCTTCGGGTGCCAACCAGAGTCGGGCTTGGAGTTTCGACGCTTGGGGTCAGCTGTGGCCGACCCTGCTGGACTTGGTCTTCGGGTGTCGACCGGAGTCAGGCTTCGAGTGTCGACGCCTGGGGTCAGCAGGGGCCGATGCTTGGGGTCGACAGGGGCCGACCCTGCTGGACTTAGGCTTCAAGCGCCGACCGGGGTTGGGCTTTGAGTGCCGACGCTTGGGGTCGGCCGAGGCTGACCCTACTGGACTCGGGCTTTGGGTGTCGATCGAAGTCGGGCTTGGAGTGCCGACGCTTGGGGTCGGCCAGAGCCGACCCTGCTGGACTCGAGCTTCGGGTGTCGACCAGAGTCGGGCTTGCAGTGCCGACGCTTGGGGTCGTCCGGAGCCGACCCTACTGGACTCGAGCTTCGGGTGCCGACCGGAGTTGGGCTTAGAGTGCCGATGCTTGGGGTTGGCCTGGGCCGACCCTGCTGGACTCGGGCTTCGGGTGCCGACCGGAGTCGGGCACGAAGTGCCGACGCTTGGGGTTGGCCGGGGCCGACCCTGCTGGACTTGGGCTTTGGGTGCCGACCGGAGTCGGGCATGGAGTGCCGACGCTTGGGGTCGGCCAGGGCCGACCCTCTTGGACTTGGGCTTCGAGTGCCGACTCAGGCTTCGGGTGCCGACCGGAGTCGGGCTTGGAGTGCCGACGCTTGGGGTCGGCCAGAGCCGACCCTGCTAGACTCGCGCTTCAGGTGCCGACTAGAGTCGGGCTTAGAGTGCCGACGCTTAGGGTCGGCCGGGGCTGACCCTACTAGACTCGGGCTTTGGGTGCCGATCGGAGTCGGGCTTGGAGTGCCGACACTTGGGGTTAGCCGGGGCCGACCCTGCTGGACTCGGGCTTCGGGTGCCGACCGAAGTCGGGCTTGGAGAGCCGACGCTTGGGGTCGGCTGAGGCCGACCCTACTGGACTCGGGCTTCGGGTGCCAACTGTAGTCGGGCTTGGACTGCCGACGCTTGGGGTCGGCCTTAGCCGATCCTGCTGGACTCGGGCTTCGGGTGCTGACTGGAGTCAGGCTTGGAGTGCCGATGCTTGGGATCGGCCAGGGCCGACCCTGCTGGACACAGTCTTCGGGTGCCGATCGGAGTCAGGCTTGGAGTGCCGATGCTTGGGATCGGCTGAGGCCAATCCTGCTGGACTCGGTCTTCGAGTGCCGATCGGGTTCGGGCTTCGAGTGCCGATGCTTGGGGTCGGCAGGGGCCGACCCTACTGGACTCGGGCTTCGGGTGCCGACCGAAGTCGGGCTTGAAGTGCCGATGCTTGGGGTCGGCCGGGGCCGACCCTACAGGACTTAGGCTTCGGGTGCGACAAAGTCGGGCTTGAAGTACCGATGCTTGGGGTCGGTCGGGGCCAACCCTACTGGACTCGGGCTTCGGGTGCCGACCGAAGTCGGGCTTGGAGTGCCGACGCTTGGGGTCGGCCGGAGCTGACCCTACTGGACTCGGGCTTCGGGTGCCGACCGAAGTCGGGCTTGGAGTGCCAACGCTTGGGGTCAACCGGGGCTGACCCTGCTGGACTCGGGCTTCAGGTGCCGACTGGAGTCAAGCTTGGAGGGCCGACACTTGGGGTCTGCCAGGGCGGACCCTGCTGGACTCAGTCTTTGGGTGCCAACCGGAGTCGGGCTTGGAGCGCCGATGCTTGGGGTCGGCTGAGGCCGACCCTGCTGGACTCGGGCTTTGGGTGCCGACCGGAGTCGGGCTTGGAGTGCTGATGCTTGAGGTCGGCTGAGGCCGACCCTGCTGGACTCGGTCTTCGAGTACCGACTAGAGTCGGGCTTCAAGTGCCGACGCTTGGGGTTGGCAAGGGCCGACCGTGCTGGACTCGGGCTTCGAGCACCGACCGGTGTCGGGCTTCGAGTGCCGATGCTTGGGGTCGGTCGAGGCCAACCCTGTAGGACTCAGGCTTCGGGTGCCGATCGGAGTCAGGCTTGGAGTGCCGACCCTTGGGGTCAGCCAAAGTCGACCCTGCTGGACTCGGGCTTCGAGCGCCAACTGGAGTCGGGTGTGGAGTGCCGATGCTTGGGGTCGGCCGGAGCCGACCCTGCTGGACTCGGGCTTCGGGTGCCGACCGGGGTCGGGCTTAGAGTAGGCACATTCAAAAATGTTTGTTTATTTAGAGAAGATGAGACATTCAAGGCTGTATTTATTTCAATGACGTAAGAAGCTAAGGCACCCAAACCTAAACCAGTTTGTTGTATACATCATTGATAGTATCGGTCGAGGTTGTTCGAGTTCCAGGTTCAAGGGAGTGGAGTCCCGTTGAGTCATTTGATTCGGTATACTCCTCGGTGTAGAGTCTCTGTGATCCGGTAGGGTCCCTCCCAATTAGGAGATAACTTGCCTCCTTCGGTTGGTTTTGAAACTTCGGCTCTCCTAAGGACTAGATCCCCTGGGAGGAACGTCCTGGGATGGACACGGGCGTTATAGTACTTGGCGGCTTTTTGGCGATAGGATGCCATCTTAAGTCATACCCGATCTCATGCCTCCTCGACGAGATCGAGGTTGGATCGCAGTCGGCCCGGGTTGTCCTCATTGCTGAATGACTCCACCCGAAGGCTTGGCACGCCGATCTCCAAAAGGATGACGGCTTCGGACCCGAACACTAGACAAAAGGTGGTCTCCCCCGTAGAAATTCGAGGTGTCATATGGTAGGCCCAAAGCACGCTGGGGAGCTCGTCCGCCCATCTTCCTTTGAAATCATCAAGTCGTGCCCTGAGCCCTTGAAGGATGGTGTGGTTCGTTACCTCGGCCGCTCCATTTGTCTGCGGATGGGCTACTGAGGTGAACCACTGCCGGATGCCCAACTTGGTGCAGAACTCCCTAAAGGGGGTGTTGTCGAACTACCGACAGTTGTCGGTGACGAGGGTATGGGGTACCACGAACCAGCAGATAATAGACCTCTAGAAGAAAGACCTTACCTTGCTCTCTGTGATCTTCGTCAGTGCTTCGGCCTTGACCCACTTGGTGGAGTGATCGATGGCAACAAGTAAGAACCTTCGCTGGCCAAAGGCTGGGGGGAATGGCCCCAAGTTGTCCATTACCCACTGGGCGAAAGGCCATGGGGCCGACAAGGGGCTCAGCTGGGAGGTTGGTTGCCGCTGGACATTGCCGTGTCGCTGGCAGCTGCCGCATTTTTGGACCAGCTCGGCTGCCTCCCCGTTCATGGTAGGCCAGTAGTACCCTTGACGCAAAGTCTTGTGCGCCAGTGCCCTGCCCTCCAGATGGTTCCCGCGTATGCCTTCGTGGATCTCTCAGAGTATGTAGTCAGCGTCCGCAGGGCCAACACACTTCAAGAGTGGGTGGGAGAAGGATCTATGATATAGCTGTCCGTCCAACACGAGGAACCTGGGGGCTTGCCACCTAAGCAATTTGGCCTCCATAGGGTCATCCGGAAGGATGTCGTCGGTGAGGTACTTGATGTAAGCTTCAGTCCATGCGGGCCTTGAGTCAACTGGTAGGACTTCCGTGGCCTCAATGCTTGGGACCTCCAGATGCTCCACATATGTCTGTCCCAGGGCTCCGTCGGCCGATGTGGCCAGGTGGGAGAGCGCATCAGCCCTAGCATTCTCACCCCTTAGAATATAACTGACATTGAAGCGGGCGAAGTGCGAGGCTTCTGCTCAGACCTTACCCAAATAGCGGGACATGGTGGTGTCCCTGGCCTCGAACTCTCCAGCGATCTGCCCAGAGATGAGTTGAGAGTCCGTAAAAGCTTTGAGGTTGCTCACCTTGAGCTCACAGGCGAGTCTCATCCTAGCCAGCAGGGCTTCGTACTCGGCCTGGTTGTTAGTGGTAGGGAAAAGAAAACAAAGGGCATACTCTACTACCGTTCCCTCAGGACTACCAGCAGGAGGCCCACTCCGCTCCCTTGGGAGTTTGACGTACCGTCCACGTGGAGGATCCACTCCTCTGCCACCACCTCGGGGGTAGAGGGTGGTTCATCAAAGCTTTCCGACATCTCCTCGGCCCATGTGCACTCGACCAGGAAGTCCACCAAGACTTGTGACTTCATGGCCGATCTAAGTCGAAATGCCAGGTCGAATTCCACCAGCTTGAGCGCCCATTTTGCCAACCAACCAGAGGTGTCAGGATGGGACAGAATTTCCTTTAACGGTTGGTCCAAGAGCACCACGATCGGATGGGCTTGGAAGTATGGCCTGAGACGCTGAGCGAAAACTATTAGTGCGAAGATAATCTTTTCAGTATGGGTGTACCTAGTCTCCGCGTTGTGAAGTACTTTGCTGGTGTACTAAATCGGTCTCTGTGTTCCGTCAGGATCTACTCGGACAAAGACCGAGCTAACCGCCTCATCGGAGGCGGCAAGATATACAAAGAGGTCTTCTCCTTCCGTGGGCTTTGATAGTAATGGTGGGGTCAACAAGAACTCCTTTAACCCCTCAAAGGCTTTCTGACACTCCTCCGTCCACTCAAAGTCGTTCACCTTCCGCAGCGCCCTACAGAAAGGCAAGCATCGCTCGGCCGACCTCGACAGAAAGCTTGCCGACCTCCTCGTCGATAGCCCTTTGCCGCTTAGGAGCAAAGCTCCTCTTCTTCTACCTGACCGATCGGTATTGCGGGTTGATGTTGAGCTGGTGGGTAATTACTTCTGGTGGTACATCGGGCATGTCCGCTGCTGACCAAGCAAAAACATCTAAGTTGGCACGAAGGAAGGCGAATAATCGACCTCTCGCCTTGTTCGAGGAGTCCCCCCACTCGGATCGTCCTCATCGGGTCCTCCCCAAGTGGAAATGTCAACAGAGGCTCAGCCGGCTCCCCCTGCCTCTTGGCTTCTCTAGGGTCTAGTGACTCAGGCTCCGGTGGCGCTACCGTAGCCCACGGGCTGGAGGCAGCATGGTAACCAGATAGCACCCGGCTCCTCTCCCCATGCATCTCCCCCACTCCTCGGTCAGTGGGGAATCTGACCAGCAGTCGCTTGGTGAAGATGACGGCGTCCAGGAGGTTCAGGCCGAGCCGCCCGAGGATAGCATTGTAGGCTAATGGAACCCTGACGACTAGGAACTTGATGAAGACAGTACTCTGCCGTGGGGGTGTTCCAGCCATGACAGGTAGGGTGATTTCTCCCTCAACCTTAATTGAGTCTCTGGTGAAGCCTATTAAGGACGTGGCCATAGGCCGAAGAGATTCAGGGGACAAGCTCATTCGGACAAAAGCATCATAACTAAGGATGTCAACCGAACTTCCACTATCAATAAGGATCCTTTGTATAGGGTGTTTTGCGATTGTCATCGATACAACGATGCTATCATTGTTCAGGTTATCCATCCCCTCTAGATCCCTCTCGAAGAAGGGAATTACAGAATCTACTCCCCTAGCCTCCCACGGCCTCTTGGACGCACTGCCTGCCCTCCAGGAGATCATGGCTATCGTCTTCTCGGTAGGGGTATTCTCGATGCCGACTAGAGCAGGCGGTGGTCCCGACGGTCCCGGACCGGCCGGGTTTCCCCTCTGGATGAATTTTCCAAGGTAGCTATGCTGGATGAGATTCTCGATCGCCTTCTTTAGCTGGCGACATTCCTCGGTGTCGTGCCCATGATCTTGGTGAAAACGGCAGTACAAGTTCTTGTTGTGGGTTGCAGCAGGCTTCAGGGGAGCGGGGCGCTAGGGATACGCCTCGCCCTCGATCTCCATCAGGATATGGGAGATAGGGGTGACAAGAGGAGTGAAGGGTCCTTCCCTCGGGGCCAGGGCAAGGGCCCGCGGACAGTTGTCTAGCCTGTGGGGTGGCTCGGGTCGGCAAGGCAGCTCGGGTCTCCTGGGACGAAGTTTCTTAGGCTCTTGGCAGACTTGCTTCTTGCTGGATCCCCCGTCGGCCTCTCTCTGGGAGGAGTCCACCTCGTCTGAATGAATGTACTTCTGTGCTCGGGCGAGAAACTTGGCATAGGAGCCTGGGGGCTTCTTGTCGAGTGAGTAGGCGAACCGGGACGGTCGAAGGCCTCGTTTCAGGGCCAACATGGCTACAGGGTCATCAAGGTTGTAGACTTCTAGGGCATCCTCCTTGAACCGAGCCACGTAGTTCCTCAATGACTCACTGCCCTTCTGCTGGACGGAGAATAAGCTGTCCGCCATGCGGGGGATCCTGCGGCACACGTCAAAGTGCACGAGGAACGCCCACTCAAGCTATCGGAAAGAGTTGATGCTTCGAGGCGGCAGTCGGGAGTACCATGCACTGGTGGCCTTCCAAAAGGTGGCCGAAAAAGCAATACAAAGGAGAGCGTCAGTCGCCCCCTGGACCTGCATGAGGACCTTATAGCTTCTAGATGGTCCAGGGGATCTGACGTACCATCATAGGGATCTAGTTGGGGAATACAAAACTGGCTGGAGATTGGCTCCTCCATGATGCGAGAGACAGTGGCGGCGACTGTCGTAGTCTACCTCTGGCTGGTTGGTAATTCGGTGACTGAGCTTCTCTAGTCGCTGGTGATACTCCTCCAGCCGCTGCTTGGCTCGGCGAGCGACCCTGCCATCGAAGGATCCCTCCCGAGGAGATCCTGAGGATGGGGAAGGACTATGACGACAGCGATGGGTCCGCTCTGGCTCTCACCCATGCCGCCGCTTGCAGGAGTCACCAGAATGGCGGGAAGGGGACCGAGACCTCTTAGGGGCCTCCCGGTGATAGCGTCGGGAAGAGGCATGACGGCGGGGATCCTCCCGCAGGGGGGACCTTCAGCGACTTGACTGCTGGGTGAGTTGGTCCACCTTCGTGCCTAGCGGAGGTTGCACTGAATGCGGCAACGCCGTCGTGGGCTACTGCTGAAGTTGGTGGACGACGGCCACGAGAGACTGGACTTGCAATGCAAGTGCAGTGATTCGGTCGTCTTGAGGTGGTGGCAGAGGAGGAGCCGGAAGGCTAGCCTAGAGGCTGGGAAGATCGATCTCCGACTGCTCTGGCTCCTGGCGGTGCCCCCCAGCGCGGCTGGTAGAGACCTCCTGGGCTCGCATTACCACCATTCTTGGTTAAAGAAGAGGGGAAGAAGCGATCTGCTACTAGCTCTCCGAAGGTATTTTGCTTCGTGATACTTCTCCTCTCCTCCTTCCTGGCGTGCCAATCTGTTGTCGCCTAGTAACTCTCCTTGGACGTTGGGTTGACGGCAATGGTTTGACGGGTTGAGAAGGTAATATGAGAGTCCTCCCTCTCAGGCAAGAACCCTACATAGAAGTTCCCGGAGACCGGATGCTCCGGTGAGGACCATCCTACAGTCAAGTAAGTCACTCAGGAACAGATGAAGATGAGATAGCAAAAGGTAGAGAACTTGAGTTCCGATCCTTTCCTCATTGTGAGTGGGGGCTTTTATACCTGTTCGACCATGTGCTGCTGCTAGGGGCAGCGGACCACGTGGTCGCCACAGGCGATTGGTGGGCCACGTGGGGCTCCCGAGGGCGAGCCTGGGTTGAGGCACGGCAAAGTCCAAGGCCTGGACTAAGACCGAGGCCGACCGATCGAGGTCGGCCGACCGAGGCCGGCTGGCCGAGGCCGACTGGGGCTGAGGCCGCGCCAGCCAACGATGGGCGGCCCTGGGCCAAGCCCCCTCGGGCTGGGCCACTGCCGAAGACGACGTTCACTTTCAATTGGGCCTGCTCCCGATGGGACTTGATCAGCCATATCAACTTGTTCAACAATATATCCATTAAGGAATGCACTCTTAACATCTATTTGGTATAATTTAAAGTCCATAAAATATGCAAATGCAAGAAGTAATCTAATAGCTTCTAGTCTAGCAACAGAAGCAAATGTTCCATCAAAATCAATTTCTTCTTCTTGACTATATCCTTTTGCTACTAATCTTGCTTTATTTCTACTGATATTTCCATGCTCATCTAATTTATTTCTAAATACCTATTTTGTTCCTATAACATGGTGATCATTTGGTCTATCAACTAGTATCCAAACATTATTTCTTTCAAATTGATTAAGTTCCTCATGCTAACATTTATCCGGTCTACATCATTTTTAGCATCCTCATAACATTTAGGCTCTATCTATGAAATAAAAGCTAAATTAATACAAGCTTCTCTAAATGATGACCTAGTCTTAACACCATGTGATGGATCACCTAAAATAAGTTCTTTAGGATGATTATGAGCATACCTCCATTCCTTTTCGAGTTCACGATTACCTTAAGGTTCAGTTTGTTGAATTGAATCATTGCCATTATTTTGGTTGACATGATCATCTTCTCCTTTCTTCTCATTTATTATAAGCTCCCTTACTCCATCTTCAAGAATATCTACATCATCAGTTACCTCTCTCTTCATTGATGGAAGATCATTAGCCTCATCAAAAACAATATGAATTGACTCTTCTGCTACTAAGGTTTTCTTGTTAAAAACTCTATATGCTCTACTAAAAGATGAGTAGCTAAGAAATATTCCTTCATTTAATTTAGCATAAAATTTATTAAGATTAGTTTTTCCATTATTTAAAATAAAATATCGGCAACCAAAAATATAAAAATATCCAATGTTAGGTTTTCTTCCTTAACAAAGCTCATAGGGGGTCTTTTTCAAAATAGGTCTAATCAAGACATGATTTAAAACATAATATGTTGTATTAATAGCTTCAGTCCAAAAATATTTTGGGATATTGCTTTTACACAGCATGGTTTTGGCCATTTCTTCAAGAGTTCTATTCTTTCTCTCAACAACACCATTTTGTTGAGGTGTCCTAGGAGCAGAAAAATTATAGTCAATTCCATATTCATTACAAAAATTTTTAAAGTGTTGGTTTTCAAACTCCCTTTCATGATCACTTCTAATTGATAAAACTTGAAAACCTTTTTCATTTGTTATTTTTTCTGAAGAGTTTTAAAAACGCTGCAAATACCTCATCTTTACTTGTTAAAAATAAAATCCAAGTAAAACACAAAAAATCATTAATAATTACAAAACCATAACGTTTACTGCCTAGACTAGTGGTTCTAGTCAATCCAAATAAATCCATATGCAAAAGTTTCAAAGGTTTAAAAGTTGAAATTATGTTTTTAGACTTGAATAAAACTTTAGTTTGTTTTTCAAACAGACATACATCACAAATCCTATCTTTTTTAAAATTTAATTTTGGCAAACCTTTGACTAAATATTTTTTGATTAATTTTGAAAGCAAGTCCATGTTGACATGTGCAAGCCTACGATGCCTTAACCAACTAGTTTCATCGTTTTTAGCATTCATAGCAACTAGATAGTCAAAGTTTTTGTTATTCAAATAATTCAAATCAACAATGTAAACATTACCATACCTATGACCAATAAATTCCATACAATTATCAGTAGGATTAGTAACAATACAAAAAGATGATTCAAAAATAACTTTAAAACCTTTATCACACAATTGACTAATACTTAACAAATTATATTTCAAACTATTTATAAGCAAGACATTATCAATAAATGCATGAGAAGTGATATCAATTTTATCACTGCCAACAATTTTACTATGACTATTATCACCAAAGGTAACCACTCCATCTTTTGCTTCCAAAGTAATGAATTGGGATTTATCACCAGTCATGTGTCTTGAGCACCTGCTATCTAAATATCATTTTCTTTTAGTTGCTTGGATTGCAAGACATACCTGCATCCATAATGTCAAGTCTTCGTGTTAGGTACCCAAGCTTTCTTGAGTTCTTTGGGGTTAAGCAGCATGGTTTCTTTTGGAACCCATATCTTCTTTACATTGTGTGTGTGACATGAATAAGCTTTGTGATCAGATTTTTCATATTTAAAATATGTAATTTTTGCAGAGTCATTATCATGCATAAAAATATTTTTCAAGAATTTTTGTCTCTTTATAGTATCATATCCAAGACCGGCTTGTTGTAAATTGCTCTTTGACTATTAAGGATCATTTCTAATTTATTTGAGCTTATAGTAAACTTCTCTACTATAGGTTTTAATCTATCTACTTCATTTTTCAAGTCTTTATTTTCTTGAAGCAAAGATTCATTTTCCTTTGAAAGTTTTTATGTTTTAAAACTTAAGTTTTTAACTTGATTTTTCAATTCCTTGTGTTTAGAACTCAAGTTAACAAAATATCAACTAATTCATAAAATGCATTCTGCAATTCTTCAAAAGTAAAATCATCTAGAAAACTAGGGCTTACCTCTTCATTGTATGCCATGAAGCATAGGTTGGTTTCCTCATTCTTTTCATCTTCCTCGGAGCTTGATTCATTACTATCACTCCAAGTGGCAATCATTGTTTTCTTCTTGAATTTCTTGGGACCTTTCTTCAATAGAGATCATTCGGATTTAAAATGACTCACCTTTTTATATTCATAACATATAAGGGGTTGATCTTTATTCTTTTCTTTACTATGCTCCCCTTTCACAAATTATCTCCTTCTTCCTCCAAATTTTTTCTTCCCCATAAGTTTCTTAAATTTTTGAGTGATAAGTGCAATCTCCTCATCCTCCTCACTATCACTAGTGCATTCCTCACTTTCTTTATTTAGAGTGGCACTCTTCAGTGCCATTGTTTTTCTTTCTTTGACTCATCCTCATCAAGATGTTATCGCTATTGCAGCTCATGAGTCATTAATGACCCAACCAATTCTTCTAATGATAGAGTGTTGAGGTCCTTAGCTTTTTATATTGCAGTGACTATAGCCTCCCAAGACCTAAGCAAGGATCTTAAAATTTTTTTAACAAGTTCACCATTAGTATAAGACTTTCCTAGGCTTTTTAGCCCATTAATGATATCGATAAACCTTGTAAACATATCAGTAATATTTTTAGTAGAATCTATTTTAAATAATTCATATTTATTTTAGATTCTTTAACTTGATTAGTACACTCATAGGTAACTTCTAATCTATCCCATATTTTTTTAGTAGAACAATATCCAATGAATAATATAAAACATTCATAGCTTTAGCATTAAGCTAAGTTATCTTCTTATCATGTTTATCCCATTTCATTTTTGGTTTAAAAATTTTCATGCCATTTGATCTTATTGTTGGTGTGTGAGGACCATGCAATATGATATTCCATAGATCATAGTCAAGTGCTTGGATGAAGATTTTTATTTTGACTTTTCAATAAGTGTAATTAGTACTATTAAACAAAGGTGATCTATTTATAAATTTTTCCTCACTCAACAGAGAACTTGCTTTGGTTGCCATGATCTTTGGCTTAAAGCTTTTTAAGGCTTAGAAACAAGAGCACTTATTCTGATACTACTTGTTGCCCAGATATTGTAACCCAAAAGGAGGAATGAATTAGGTTCTTTAAAAATATTAATTAGCAAATATGTGCACTTTGTCAATTTCAGAATTTAATAAAAAGTAACGTGAAGTGTAGAGAGAATATCCAAGCACCATAGAAATTTAAATTACATAAACACAAATAATTTATAGTGGTTCGGTGCCAAACCCAGCACCTACATCCACTCTTCAAGAATTCTTTAAAAATTTTTACTAACCACCCTAGCCAACCTGGCTAGCAATTTATTTACGGGCACAAGGAAGCCTTACACCTAGCCTTCTGTGCTAGACCCCTTGTTTACGGGCATAAGGAGGCCTTACACAAATCTCGTGGGTAGATCTTTATTCTCACAAGTTTCACCACTGTGAAACTTAATCTCAAAGCACAATAATGTATACAACAAGCTCCTTAAATGAGCAGATATTCAAAAAAAATACTTTACAAATTTTGAAGAACACTCCACAAGACGGCTTCTTCCCATGAGCACGCTGGAGGAATGAATGAAGCCTTTGATGAAACTTGAATATTCTTTAGAATATGGCTGAAGCTTTAACGTCACTTCTATTGATGAAGAATTGAATGCTCTTGAAGTGGCTTACTCAATATAGCACTCCACATATTTTTCTCCAAATCTCTTTTTGAATGGAATTGTATCTGCCTTTCCTTTTCCCTTTTGTTCTCTCTCGAATATTTTCAAAACATAGAGCAAGAGGCTATTTATAGATAAGACCCAAAATATAACTGTTTGGAGACATTGACAGACAGAGGGAAGAAATCGGTGGGCATTAAAAGCAAGCATTGAAAAATGAGGTGCAATCATTGAAGCCAAGCCGCAGGATTTGAAAAATCATCACCAAGCCATAAAAAATTTGCAATCTTTGTGAGTTAGACAATGGCATTAAAAGATCATGCAGCAAGCTTTGAAAAGCAGTCACCAAGCCATGGAAAAAGTTTTCATTCACCAGAGAAGAACGATAGCATTAAAAGTTATGAGAAAGAGTTTTTAGACATAAAATGGCAAGCTTTGAAAATGATGGATAGTGTTTGCACTCATCAGAGAAAAATGACGGCGTTAAAAGAAACAAGAAACAAGTTTCAATCCATAGACGTTGGAGAAAAATGGCAGCATTAAAAGCTTGAAGATACAGTCTTCAGTCAAAAATGACGAGCAATGAAAGACACTGGAAAGACTATGATCAAAAAAATTTGCAAGAGAGTTGGTTGACCAATCAGTCGCCTAACAAATGTGTCTAAGAGAAAAAACAGGGAGTGAAAATCCATTGGGTGCCTAATTGGGTGCCTAATACCATGAAAATTTCTTCATTGAGTGCCTAACAAATGGACCCACCCCACGAGAGTTGGGCACCTAACTGGGTGCCTAACCACACACAGTAGCCAAGCCTCAGATTCAATCATTCGTGCCACCTTTGGATCCATACGAATCTTGAAGCTATCTCACCCTTTTCATCTTTGTGATCCATAATATGTATGGATCCACGAATTTCAAAATAACCAGATTTTTATATAACCAAATCCATTTCTCCCTCCGTATATAAATAGATAGAAGAATTTTTTTCTCGTTGGAAACTAATTTTTATAACAAGTTACATGAAATATAGTTGAACTAGGAAGAAAAATTTGTCATATATCTAAACGGGTTACTTGGAGTAAGTATTTTCATATAAATTTTCAAGTAAATTGGTAAAATCTAATGTTTTAAGTGTAGCAAATTATTCTCAAAAATTTTATTTGTTTTTAATTTTAAAAATAAAAGATTAACCAAAAAAAAAAAAAGAGAGACGTTAATCTTTGATTCTAAGAAATAATTAAAGAATTAGTATAAGAATTTGACCTCTCTCATTCCAAATAATCCCTAATTATAAAAGTTATTAATAGTCAGGACAATGCTAGATAGTTCTCTTTATGATTTTAGGGTTACAGGGTACACTCTTTCTTGAAGTCTTAAGACTTCATCTTTTCTACTTCCAAAGACACAGTTATGTTTGTCACTGAAGGGCTCCTCATTGGCTCGGAGTGGTCCATTGGAGACTTGATCTGAAAGAGATCCATAAGAAAAACGCTGATTTTTAAGCAGGCATTACTTTGGATATGATAACCAAAATTCCTTGATGGTACGCTTCCGGTTCAGGTTGGAGCACAGGATACTTCCCCTCTAAAACCCAGTACATGGCAAATAAAAAGAAAGCGCACAAACAACCATCTTTTTCAACACAAATCCCCTGTGAGAATAGATGAGACCTCTTTATCTTCATAACAAAAGCAAACTAGCAGAAAGAAAAAAAAAAACAAGAAGCAGCAGAAGGACATGGATAAAGGCATAAAGAAACCAGCATTGGCTTAAAACAGTGCACAAGCAAAACACCTCTGAACAATTCCTACCACCGCTGCATATTCTTTCAACCAGAAAATGGCAAGCTTTGAAAATGATGGATAGTGTTTGCACTCATCAGAGAAAAATGATGGCGTTAAAAGAAACAAGCGGCAAGCAAGTTCCGATCCATAGACGTTGGAGAAAAATGGTGGCATTAAAAGCTGAAGATATAGTCTTCAGTCAGAAAATGGCGAGCAATGAAAGACATTGGAAAGACTGATCAAAAGATTTTTCAAGAGAGTTGGTTAACCAATCAGTCGCCTAACAAATGTGTCTAAGAGAAGAATAGAGAGTAAAAATCCATTGGGTGCCTAATTGAGCGCCTAATACCATGAAAATTTCTTCATTGAGCACCTAACAAATGGACCACAAGAGTTGGGCACCTAACTGGGCGCCTAACTTTATGTTGGGCACCCAGTTGGGCACCTAACTCTTCCTTCCTAAGGTTGAGCACCCAATTGGGTGCCTAATCTTTTGTTGAGCGCCCAATTGGGCGCCTAACCTTATGTTGGGCACCTAAGACAATTCTCCTTTAGTTAGGTGCCTAACTGGGCACCTAACTTTATGTTGGGCGCCCAGTTGGGTGCCTAAATAATTTTTCCTATGAGTTAGGCGCCTAACTCTAATTCCAACGGGGGTTTGCTTCGTAAGAGAGTTAGAAAAATTTTAACAAGTGTTTGTCTGCTCAAAAACTCAGTAAAACATTTAAGTTCAGTGCAAGATAAAAGCAATATTAAGTTCAGTGCAAGATAAAAACAATAAAAATCCAAATAGATAGAGATGCTTTGAAAAATTTATTTTACGTGAGAAATAACCAAAGGCAGTTCTTTACATTTTGAAAAGCAGAAGCAATCTGTGTTACCTTTGATATATGGAATACCTTAATTTGAAGTAACACCGTTCTTCATAACGAATTTTTTGAAACCACTATGTCTTGACAGAATCACTAGGTTTATACTTAATCATTTTGTGTTCATCAAATCAATATGAGGCCAACCTTTTAGAATTCTATAAATATTTGTAATAATTTATCCAAAGGCTCCCTATTTTTAAACTAGGTGATGGAGCAATGATTCAAGCATATAAGGCAAATACAAATGACAAAATGACGTGTTACATGGGAATCAAACTCGGATGAACCTAACCAGTCTTCACGGAAATTCTTCTCCCATTCTTTGTTTGCTTGTTCATCAACTATATATATATATATATATATATATATATATATATATATATATATATATATATATATATATATATATATATATAAGATAAATGCTATAATAGCATCATAATAGGAAATAATGGAAAAATAACTATGTTATTATCAAATTACCTTCTATTGAATTCTTTGAGAAAAATTAATATAAACATTTTAATTCTAAAATCATTATTAAAAGTAAAAAAATAAGAATTAATATTCAAACTATAACAAAATTTAATTATACGCTCTGTGCAAGAGTGGGGAATTTCCATGGTACACTTATGGAAAGCGTCCGCAGTTGAAATTTCTTAAATCTGCCTGATCCCCCCCACATCTCCTCTGCCCTGATCCCCCCGATCCTTCTGTGCCTCATCTCGCCTACTGTCTGTCTCAATCTGAAGGGATCTAGGGTTCCGGCGGTCTTCTTTGCTACCGAGATCTTTCGATTAGAGGTAAGCTGCTTTTCATTACGCTTATCGTAGTTTGTCTGACAACAAGAAACTCCTCGTTGTGATTTTTTTTTTTTTTTTGGGATGCATTCCTTCGCTCTCGGGTTGTGGCATCATGATCTGTTCGATTTCTGTTCACCAAAATTAGCAAGCTTCTTGCAATTCATTGTTTTTTAAAAAAAAAAATTTCCTCTGCTCTTGATTACAGTTTGATTTGTAGTTCTTTTTGTCTTTGGGGCTTGAGTAGGATTTTTTTCTAAATCATAAAATTTTTTACGATTTTTTTTTCCACTTCTTGATGGACATAAGCCACTACTTGTAAAGAAATTTTTGATTAAATGTCCGTTAGCAGAGCGGCATTCTTCCTCCTGTGCGTCCTGTTCAGGCTCATTTGTTATCTCCAGATTATGATGCTGCAGGACTGCGGCGGTGTTCCGGGAGGAGTCCGATCGATGTGGCCGCAGTGTTGAGGGGAGCATGTGAGGATAAGGAGGAAGCTCAGGATTATTATGTAGTAATATATCTAATTAATGGTCCTAATTTATTAAATCAACGTATCCCCCATTAAAGTGATAACAGCCCCCTCTCTTAATTCCTAAGCGCTCGCTTCCTCCCTTAATTCCTGAGCGCCCGCTTCCTCCCTTAATTCCTAAGCGCTCGCTTGATGGGGCAAGCGTTGAAGGAAAAGGGTATAAAATAGGAACCCATCCTAAGGTTTCATGACGAAGGGTTCTCTAAGGGTTCAGAACACTATTCTCTCAAGAGAGATCCTAAGGTTTCTGAATACGGTTCTCTCAAGAGAGATCCTATAGTTTCAGAACAAGGTTCTCGAGAGAGATCAAGGTTCGTCCTCGAGAGAGATCTTAAGGTTCTATAGAGAGAAACCTAAAAGTGGAGGCATTGGAAATGAGTCCCTGATCAAGAGCAATCATGAAGGCATACACCATCTGGATGCGAGAGCTCATTGATTAGAAGACCGATCCATCGAGAGGAAGAGGAAAGATCAAGAAGATCAATCGATATCGTTAAGGAAGGAAGATCTCCCGTGCAGTCCATAGGAAGATCAGATTCCTTACCACCATTAAATAATAATGGCTGGAGGTAATTATATTTAAGTAAATTAAGTCTAACATTTGGTATCAGAGCAAGGTTAAAACCTCTGCCTTATTTGCGATGATTTCTATTAAGTTTCTCTTTTCAAGCCGTTAATGCCGCGTGTTTTCCGTTTTTAGTTTTTCGGATCAAAGGTTGGTTTCGATCAGTTCTGATCACGGAATTGACAGAAACCATTAAAAATAATTCAGATTCCGATTTTGCGGAAACAAAACGTGGTCTATTAAAGATTTCTTTCTAGCATTAAATGTTTCCCAGATTTCTTTTTATGGTATTAAAGAGATAGCATTAAAGAAAGAAAAAGAAAAGAAACGTAGCTTTAAAGAAAAGAAAAACTAAAGGAGAGAAAGAAAAACTAAAGGAGAGAAATGCAGCGAAACGTGGCTTCAATAACCACATCGGTGAAATATTAAAAGGAGGAGAGAAACTTTCGGTTTTCGTTTTTCTCGCTTATGGTCTTTCCGTTCTCTCACGATTTAAAATATGGATTGGTTCGATTTTAAATGCATTTATTATCTGTTTAATGTTTTATTAAATCATGTAACATGATTTATTTTTATCATTTGTTTCTTGAGTTTAAATTTTTGTATTAAAATACGCCTCCTGAGTCTCTATGCCTACGGTGGTTTGCATAGACTGGCCCAAGGGAATAATGAGCTACGGCCGGACGTGTTTTAATTAACAAAAATTTTTTCTTAAGATGATAATTTTAAAATTCATTAAATAGATATTGAAATGTTCTGTTCTGCATACTAGATTTATTCTATGCATGAATTTGGTGGTAGTGTAAAAATCACAGTGCAAATCCTTTCAAGGTCTGATTGGTCATTTGGTGTCTAGAAAGGTAAAGAGATTGTGGTTACTTAATTGGTTCCGTTGACTGACCTAAGGAAAGCAACGGGGGGACCCCCACTTCTCTTTCACTGGCCTGGCCAATTTGACTAACTCGGATCTTGATTTGGAAATGTTACGTTGATTAAGATCACTACCTAATAATCATGCTAAATTGGTTAATCTATATGCATTTAATGTCATGTGATCAATATGATGTTGATTAATTGAGGAGTAGCCACAGCATCTTTGATTAATCAAAATTATATATTGAGTTGCAAAGATCACATAAGGTTAGATGACATTAATTGTGACTAATTATATTAATGTAATGAATCTTATCCCACAGGAATTTTTGTTGCACTAATATAATTAATTAGGATGCGATAACAAATTATTTTCTTAATTACCCACAGGAATTAAGAAAGGAATATAATTTGTTAGTCACATCATTAAGCTAATGAGTCTATTTGAGTATAATAACTTAGCCCACAGGTAGTTATTGTATGTTATTGATTCATGTTATTGCATGTTTACATTGGTAAAACATGACATCAGTTATATGCCTCAAATTCAATTACATGAACATGATTTATTTTTTATGCAGCTATTTGCCTGTTAATATTTCTGATATGAAATGTGACATTCCCGATTTAAGTGGTGATAATTATAAATTATGGAAGGAGAGAATTCTTCTTCAATTAGGGTGCATGGATATTGACTATGCTATCAGGAAGGATGAACCACATTTAGTTACATCTACTAGCACTCAGGCTGAGATTGCTGCGTATGAACGATGGGAACGGTCCAATCGCCTCAGTATGATGTTCATACGTACTAAAATTTCTGCTAGTATACGTGGTTCAATTCCTGAGTGCAAAAATGTCAAGGAACTTCTGAAGGCTATTGATGCACAATTTGAGTCTTCAGATAAGGCAATGGCTAGCACCCTAATGACAAATTATCATCAATGAAGCTCACTACGGTTGGAGGTGTGCGTGAGCACATCATGAAGATGAGGGACATTGCGGCTCAGTTGAAATCCCTAGAGGTTGAGATGTCAGAATCTTTCTTGGTGCACTTTATTTTGAGCTCACTCCCACAGCAATATAGTCCCTTCAAAATATCTTACAATACACATAAGGACAAATGGTCAATTAATGAACTTCTGACCATGTGTGTTCAAGAGGAAGGGAGGCTGATTTTAGAAATGGGAGAAAGTGCACATTTAGTCACTCAGAGAAAGACTAAAGCTCCCAAAGCCAAACGCAAAGGAAAGGGTAAAGTATCCATCCATACAGAAGACAAGAAGGAGTCCAAGTGCTTCTTTTGCAAGAAGAAAGGACATATAAAGAAAGATTGTCTCAAATTCAAAGCTTGGCTTGACAAGAAAGGTACTCTAACCTCATTCGTATGTCATGAATCCAATTTGGTTATATGTCATAACACATGGTGGATTGATTCTGGTTCTACAATCCATGTTTCAAATACCTTGCAGGGTTTTCTAAATCAAAGGAAACCATTGGGAAGTGAACAAAGCATCTATTCAGGAAACAAGATGGGTTCACATGTGGAAGCAATTGGAACGTGCAGACTTATTTTACATTCTGGTTTTGTTTTGGATTTGGAAAAGACATTTTATATTCCAAGTTTCTCTAGAAATTTGATTTCAGTGTCAAGGCTTGTACCAGCAGGATATTCCTTTAATTTTAATAAAAGCTCTGTTGATTTATTTTATAAATCTAAGCTTATTGGGAATGGTACATTGTCAGACAATCTTTTCCAAATCAATCTGAAAAATAATACCACCTATAATGTGATGCACGCCCAAACTGGTATGAAAAGATGTGTTATAAATGAGAATTCCTCTATTTTGTGGCATCGGAGATTAGGTCATATCTCCATTGAGAGAATTAAAAGATTAGTAAAAGATGGAGTACTTGATACTCTTGATTTTACTGATTTTGACACTTGTGTGGACTGCATAAAGGGAAAGCAAACCAACAAGTCCAAGAAAAATGCCAAGAGAAGTTCGGAAATACTGGAGATCATACATACGGATATCTGTAGCCCAGATATGGATTCGTATGGTCAGAGATACTTCATCTCATTTATTGATGACTATTCACGATATATGTATCTCTACCTACTTCATAATAAGAACGAAGCATTAGATGCCTTTAAGGTATTTAAGGCAGAAGTAGAGAAACAATGCGGCAAGCAAATTAAAATCGTGAGGTCAGATAGAGGTGGAGAATATTATGGTAGATACACTGAGAATGGACAAGCACCTGGTCCGTTTGCTCGGTTTCTTGAAGAAAATGGAATTGTTGCACAATACACCATGCCAGGGTCTCCTGACCAAAACGGTGTAGCTGAAAGGAGAAACCGACATTATTGGACATGGTAAGGAGCATGATTGTCAGCTCTAAGTTACCTAAATCCTTGTGGACTGAAGCTCTTAAAACTGCTACGTATATATTGAATCGGGTTCCAACCAAGGCTGTTTCCAAAACGCCATTTGAGTTATTTAAAGGTTGGAAACCGAGTCTGCAACATATACGTGTTTGGGGATGCCCATCTGAAGTAAGAGTCTATAATCCACAAGAAAAGAAACTAGACCCAAGGACTATCAGTGGATACTTTATTGGATATGCTGAGAAGTCCAAGGGTTATAGATTTTATTGTCCATCTCACAGCACTAGGATTGTGGAATCAAGAAATGCAAAATTTCTTGAGAATGACTTGATCAGTGGGAGTGATCAATCTCAGTATTTGGCTTCTTCTGAGAAAGATCATTCAGTTATTCCAGCTTCCACTTCAAGTGAGGGATTGGTTGTTATTTATAGCACTCCTCAAACTCAATTAAGTGCCCAACAACCAGTCATTGAGATTTCACAAGCTGATGGTAATCTAGAAGATCGTGTTGTTCATCAACAATCAGTTGTGCAAGATACTCCTCAAGAGGTCATTGACACAACATTAAGAAGATCAACTAGAATAAAGAAATCAGCAATTCCTGGTGATTATGTTGTGTATCTACATGAATCTGACTATAACATTGGAGCCGAAAATGATCCTGAAACGTTTTCACAAGCCATGAGTTCTAAGGAATCAAACTTATGGTTCAATGCCATGAAAGAAGAGATGGAATCTATGGCATCTAATCGAGTCTGGGATCTTGTTGAGTTGCCTGATGGTGTAAAAGCCATTGGATGTAGATGGATCTTCAAAATAAAGAAAGACTCGCAAGGCAACATTGAGAGATATAAAGCAAGACTCGTTGCCAAAGGATTCACTCAGAAGGAAGGAGTCGACTACACTGAGACATTTTCTCCTGTATCCAAGAAAGACTCTCTCCGAATAATCATGGCATTGGTAGCTCATTTTGATTTTGAGTTACATCAAATGGATGTGAAGACCGCATTCCTTAATGGAGATCTAGAGGAAGAGGTTTACATGAAACAACCTGAAGGATTTTCCTCTAGTGATGGTGAGCATTTGGTTTGCAAACTTAAGAAATCCATATATGGATTGAAACAAGCCTCACGTCAGTGGTATTTAAAATTTCATGATGTGATCTCTTCCTTTGGTTTTGAAGAGAACATCATGGATCAATGTATATACCAGAAGGTTAGTGGGAGCAAAATTTGTTTCTTGGTCCTATATGTGGATGACATTCTACTTGCAACCAATGATAAAGGGTTGCTACATGAGGTGAAACAATTTCTCTCTAAAAATTTTGATATGAAAGATATGAGTGAGGCATCTTATGTCATTGGCATTAAGATCCATAGAGAAAGATCTCGAGGCATTTTGGGATTGTCTCAAGAAACTTATATCAATAAAGTCTTGGAGAGATTTCGGATGAAAAATTGTTCACCAAGTGTTGCACCTATAGTGAAGGGTGACAAGTTCGCTTTGAACCAGTGCCCTAAAAATGAACTTGAACGGGAACAGATGCACAACATTCCATATGCTTCAGCTGTTGGAAGCCTAATGTATGCTCAGGTTTGCACAAGACCTGACATAGCATTTGCAATAGGAATGTTGGGAAGATATCAGAGTAATCCAGGTTTAGACCACTGGAGAGCTGCTAATGTTCGTTCTAATGTTCGTTGCTTGTTTTGAGGCTACATCGCAAGGTGTATGGTTGAAGAGTTTCATCTCAGGGCTTAGAATTGTTGACTCCATTACTAGGCCAATTAAATTGTACTGTGACAATTCAGCTGCTGTATTTTTGGCTAAAAACCATAAGAGTGGTAGTCGAAGTAAACATATCGACATTAAGTATTTAGCCATAAGAGAACGTGTTAAAGAGAATAAAGTGGTCATAGAACACGTTAGCACTGAATTGATGATAGCTGATCCTTTAACTAAAGGCATGCCAATTAAGAAGTTTAAGGATCATGTGATAAGAATGGGAGTTGGTCCCATGATATAATTGTATTGATAACAATTTGTACAATGAAACTCTTATTTCAAGCGTTTGTTTATTTCTCATTCAGGTGTACACGTTATATGACTTTTGAGAAATGACAAACTTTTCTTTTGGACTCAGAATAAACATATGGTTTATTCATTATGTTATGTTGTCACATTTGGAATGGTGATAAAGAAATTGAATGCATTGTAATACATAGAAGATAATACTCAATTATAGAGGACCTATCGCTATGATTCATGTATTTAGTTTCTTGTTCAGTGTTGATAAAATATACGGACCAAGTGGGAGAATGTAGTAACATATCTAATTAATGGTCCTAATTTATTAAATCAACGTATCCCCCATTAAAGTGATAACAGCCCCCTCTCTTAATTCCTAAGCGCTCGCTTCCTCCCTTAATTCCTGAGCGCCCGCTTCCTCCCTTAATTCCTAAGCGCTCGCTTGATGGGGCAAGCGTTGAAGGAAAAGGGTATAAAATAGGAACCCATCCTAAGGTTTCATGACGAAGGGTTCTCTAAGGGTTCAGAACACTATTCTCTCAAGAGAGATCCTAAGGTTTCTGAATACGGTTCTCTCAAGAGAGATCCTATAGTTTCAGAACAAGGTTCTCGAGAGAGATCAAGGTTCGTCCTCGAGAGAGATCTTAAGGTTCTATAGAGAGAAACCTAAAAGTGGAGGCATTGGAAATGAGTCCCTGATCAAGAGCAATCATGAAGGCATACACCATCTGGATGCGAGAGCTCATTGATTAGAAGACCGATCCATCGAGAGGAAGAGGAAAGATCAAGAAGATCAATCGATATCGTTAAGGAAGGAAGATCTCCCGTGCAGTCCATAGGAAGATCAGATTCCTTACCACCATTAAATAATAATGGCTGGAGGTAATTATATTTAAGTAAATTAAGTCTAACATATTAGTCACCGCTACCGGGCCTTCATTCTCTCCTCCCTTGTTCTCGTGTCCGCCTGCAACTTCGCATCGCTGCTCCTCACCACCGGCAGCCACCACGCCGAGGCCGACCTCACCAACGCCAGCGAGCTCGCCATAAGTTCTTTTTTATAAATTTTCCTCCCTTATCGGTGTCACACGGGACCTACTAACACCATTGAAAGAGAACTTTAGATGCATGCCAATTGATTCTTGTTAGTTTATTCAGTGTTAGTGTCTTTTGGAGTCCCGGGTTATCACTGCTTTACTCTTTAACCTTTGTTTGGTTTCCATTCTAAACACAGTATTTAATTAAATTGTTGTAATCCGCCTTAGCAAAAAACTGCCCCTCTTTAAAAAAAAAGAAAGAAAGAAAGAAAAAACTATTCGAAATAAACCTAAACATGTCTATTTGATTTTTCTTTTATCATTTTATTTCATATAAATAAATTTCAATATCAAAATTAAATCATCTTCTATGATAATTGATAAGATCCTATTATGCTTATTAGTTAAATGAAAAGCAAACTGAAATGCTTCGCTGAACCTAGGATTCATGGGTCACATCTGACAAATCCATAATCTATATTATAGCAAACATCTTACGAGTCCATAGCCAATATAGCTAACATAGTCCATATAAATGTCAGTGATTAATCAAAAAGTTTTTGGTGCTGCTTTTTGGAACCAAATTCGGCTGAAATTAGCCACACCATTTGGAAGCCATACAGGCTGTATAATTTACCTCATGAATTAGATGTTCTATCTTTATCACATACAAATAGCTGAGAATTCTCAGTAGGGAGAAAAACTACCTTGGCTTTTTTACATTCAGCTTTATGGGAACATAGAATTATATAAGGCAAGAGTGTTTATGACACACACGCACTGATATCCGACATGTTCAGGTTGTCAGAAAAAGATCGTATGCTTTCTTTTTTATTAAAAGCACTTTGGTCAATAAAAGATTTTTCATTAGTTGCTTTCATTCAGGATGAACTGCAGCTTTTTTCCCATTAATTGTATCCATTTCATACAGCACACATGCACAAATACGTGGGCATGTGGGAAGAATATGAGGCTAGCTGAGAAATGATGGAAACACCCTTTTGGGCTTGTTGACATGCATAAAATGATTTGTTTTTTTAATACACTGATTGTGCACAAGCATAGCAAGTTTAGATTTAAATGCTTTAACTATCCTATTTGATGTGTGACAGAACTTCTTCATTATAATTTGACATGCATTTTAAGGTGTAACACATAATTTTACATAAATTTATGCCAAAGAAAGTTGGCATGTATTCATTTTCTACATTTTCTACATTTCTTGAGATGTTATAGTTCTGTTTTTAACGTAACATGATTCTTGACTGAAACAAGCAGTTCAAAAGATTAGTTGAACTTAGATTAGGCTATGGAGCAGCAAGCTCAGATGCTTGTGAACTAGCAACTTTGAATGCTAATGGACTTACATCAATTGTCCCTTTAACGGTTTTGCACAAGGATAAAATGAAGTTGTAGATTAGTGAAGATGAAACATGAATACCACTTTCAGTATTTAATGATATATTTTTATATTTTGTGTTGTCATTTGAATGCCTGATTTATTTAAATCAATTCATGCATGTTAGTTTTAGAGCCCAGTATTTTGGATAAGCATGGGCAGCCTTTCTGACATAAAACCCACACTAAATTTCTTGTCTTTTTTGTTGTATTTTGAAAGGTTTTCTGTTCCACTGGAAAAAAGATTGTTGATAAGTGCAGGCAACAGTTTATACATGTCTAGTCCATCTTAGCGAAGCAGAGAAGCCTTACAAGGCAATGTCTAGCTTTGAATGATAATGGTCTTACATCAAGTCTCTCTTTTGAGGCAATGTCTAGCTTCGAAAGCTGATAGACTTACATCAACTGTCTCTTTAACGGTTCTGCACTTGGATTAAATGAAGTCGCAGATCAGTGAACATGAAATATGAATACCATTTTCAGTTTGCATTGACATATTTTATATTTTATTCTATCATTTGAATGCCCAAGTTATATAATTCAGTACATGCATGTTATCATGTTATAGTTGATTTATATCATTTGATGAATATCTAGCAAGTGCTTATAATAAATTATCATGATATAAATTAGTTAGATCTTACTGCCAAGTGCTTATAATAAATATCTAGCAAGATGGTATCATGTTTAGTTTCCTATTGATGGAAGAAGTAACACTAGTGCAGAAGCCAGGAGAAGTTGTATGATGCCCCTCCCAACTGTCCCACATCGGATAATTGGGAGTTGGTTAAGTGGTTTATAACCGATTAAGCAAGAGGGACAAGGCACCAATTGGATCCCTTTTTGGGCTGCGGTGGCCCAAGTTGGTGTGGACCTTGTCCGTCTTGCTTTCTTGTAACGAAACTGGCCCGTGGGCCCGGGTCGTTACAATATGGTATCAGAGCCTCGCACCAGTCGGAAGTGCAGGAGCTAAGTGCCACACAGGACAAAGTGCTACATCCATGGGGGATGGGAGCCACCTCTTGAATCTATGGGGGCCACCTCTAGAATCCTGCCTGCCTGGTGGTTGTGATGAATTACCCCTGGCGACGAGGACGTCGCCTCTATTAAGGGGGGTAGATTGTGATGCCCCTCCTAATTGTCCCACATCGGATAATTGGGAGTTGATTAAGTGGTTTATAACCGGTTAAGCAAGAAGGACAAGGCACCAATTGGATCCCTTTTTGGGCTGTGGTGGCCCAAGTTGGTGTGGACCTTGTCCGTCTTGCTTTCTTGTAACGAAACGGGCCCGTGGGCCCGGATCGTTACAAGTTGTGTCTCCTTCAAACAAGTTGATCATAAAAGAATTCCTCCATGTGAGGGTGTGGGATGTATTCCGAAAGAAGGGGTGGAGCACGCCAAGCCCTGTGAGGACAAAATGAAAGGGAAGACAACAAGGGAAAAAAGGATGGGAGGTTTCCCAGGGCACATGGCCCAAACACTTGATTCACTTGTGCTTCCATAGAAGATTGCATTTTTTAAGAATTTTGATGATTATGAAACATTATTTGTTGATATTTGACAGAAATCTTTGCTTGCATTTATGAATTCCAAAGCATAAAGCAGGTTAATGTTTGAATAGATAATAAGATCTTGATTCTTTTAGACTGGTAGAAGGTAAATCAGATTTAGGTCTCAGGAAGTTGGTAATTTCACTAACAAATGATTAGGAAAATAATTCTTTTGATCAACTAAATGTTCACCTGGTTGATCAGTGCTTGGTTCCAACTCTGCCCAAATTGGTATTTGTTGGAATATCATAGAGAAGCTTTTTGTTGAATTGTTTTATGGGAATTGTCTCCCCACAGGTGGGTGACCGGTCTAAGAGAGTGAGGAAACTGTACTCTTGGAAGAGATGCGTGAACATCGGTCTGGAGTTGAATCACGATCCATGTTTTGTTGAGGGTTAGCTACAGAGTGATTTAAGTAAAGTGAGACAAGTGCATGAGTTAACCTGATTTGTTATATGACAAATCTTCTTACCTGTCTATGTTGAATCACCACCAATATGAATTGCTGCTGTTGTTTTTCAGTTTCTGTACATTTGGTAGTTAATGCCGAATATGCTCGATGCACCAACAGTATTGGAAAATATGCACTCTCTCTCTCTCTCTATCTATCTATCTGAAGAATTACATTGCAAGTTTTCGGGATTATTGTACCAGTAAACTTTAATTTAAATGGTGGTGGTTGGTGATTTGCCTATCATTTCAGTCCACTTTGTTGTTGTGCTCTACAGTGTGCTGCTTTATCCGATACAGGTAGTGTTTAGAAATTGTCTCCATCAACATGTGCTTAAACAACGCAAGGATCATCCTTTTATTACTTGTTTTCAGAATTTCAGTGATATCTGTCATGCAGGTATATTCTGCGCAAAGTCTTTTTAATTCAGACTCATTCTTGACTTTGGATGCCTTTTCTTTCCACTACATGTTTCTGAGCTTCCCCTCTCCCTCGTTTTAAGACTTTAATATCTAGGATTGTAATATTTTAGGAGAATTCTGGTTGTTAGATAAGGAATTCTGGCTGTAATGGGATTTTGTTTTTCATCGGACACCAAGGGTCTCTGGGAAGCTCTTCATCCCTTTTACACGGCTGCAATCTGAATTGGTTTTTAAACATTACGTTGATAAATACATACTAATGGCAAAGATGATTACGTTGCTGAAAAAGCGTCGGCAACGCTCTGGT
The DNA here is from genome assembly GCA_900491605.1 of Calamus simplicifolius. Classification (NCBI taxonomy): domain Eukaryota; kingdom Viridiplantae; phylum Streptophyta; class Magnoliopsida; order Arecales; family Arecaceae; genus Calamus; species Calamus simplicifolius. The sequence goes on from UESW01004308.1 coordinate 939,006, forward strand.
TTGCAGCTTTAACATCTGAATGCTTTAAAGCATCCGGAGATTATTCCAATGCTTTTTGAAAGCGTCAGGAAGAATTATTTTCACCCCTAGTTTATGGATGCATTGCGGAGCATTGGCATATTTCTTTTCGATGCTTATTAGCATCGGAAAAGGCTTTTTTAAGTATCGCCCTTTCTTAGGATTGTTGTAGGGAAATACTTGTTACTGGTATTGATGCATAACAAAATCACTTTGGAATTGGTATAATGTCTAGTTTGATTTTTTTAAAAAAAAGCTTTCTGGGTAAAAAATAGTTTTAGTGATCACAGATTTGCAATGGTGTGGCCACCAAACGCAGATGGATTCGATTGCTCAAACTCTTGAAGGTTGGCCATATATTTTTTAAACATGTTGGATATTATTCGAAGGAAATATGCAAGCAAATGTTGATTTTATCTCAGAAAGCGGATGGTTACAACAATAATAAATTAATTTGAATTAGTTTAGCCTTTGAGGTGCAAACAAAATGGGAAACTATCATTCTACCATCCAAAAAGAACGAATATTTACTTATAAACGGCTAGTGGTGGTACAAAACAAAACTCAATTCACTAAAGCATCAAAATAACAATATTGTTTTATTAGGCTTGAGTTTAGGTTTCCTTGGTCCTCTGTTTCAGAGCTCGAGCCTGACTCAATCTCCAAAGTCCAATAGGCCTGAAAATGATAATTAACTCACCGAACCAAGCCAAAAGTCTTTTATCAAGCCAAACAAATCAAGCCAAGTCATTAAGCTAGTTTTACTCAAGTTTAATGAATAAATTATTGTTAACTGTTCCTTTGACTTAGAAGGGGATGGATTGCAAGAGATGACCAAATACCAACATATTTTAAATATGCTTATAGTTGTTCAAGTAAATGAAACTTTTGATTTTTTAGTCCCGAGGCCACTTGAAATTAAACTCCTAAACCCTTGGAGAGGATAAGAGGCAGTTTCATTCAACTAGGTTTCATTTGTTTGAAAAGAAAGAAAGGAAAAATATATATCTATCATCCTTCATATACCCAAAAGAAAGATAATATAAAAGCATAGATAATGAAGAAAGACAACACAGCACTCGAATAAATCAATGGATCTCTTTGCAATAAAATTTCACTTTTATTTTTTTTCATGATGATAGAAAAAGGTTTATGAACCAAAACTTATAAATGCATTTCCTAGAGAACAATATTCATCTTCTTAGGCAAGAGAAGCTGATCCAACCGTGAGCCATTGTTAACACCATAATGCTCCAAAGTCTGATGGTCTTCCAGCTCATGCTCTCCAAATTTGAGAATATGTCGATTCCTTGGTGTTCGGTCATAGTGGCCCAACGCTTCCTTAAGTTGTTCAATGGTAGTAGAACCACTCACCCTCAACTTCACTATCTCTGCGGTCCGTAAACGAACAGTAATGGTGAAATCATTTGCTTCCATAGCTCGTTTGAAACCTCCCTGCAAACTCTTTTCAGCATTTTTCTCGTTGGTTAACTTTATTTTCACAGCATCATTCATCTACAAAATGGTGATATTGAATATAGAATAGATGGCACATTAGGGAATTAGTTTTCTTGTTAATATTTGTGAATTTAAATTTAAAGACATAAATTTTAATAGGAGATTTGGGCTAACATTTTTAAATAGTCAGGAATAAAGTTTAGAAACACAAAGCTAATTTTAAAATAGAGCAATATGATATTCACTGTAGATATATATATATATACTAGTAAAAATTATACAAAAGAAAATTCTATGTTTAGATGAATATGCTATGAAGGAATATGTGACTGAAAAAAGAAAAGAAAATTATTTTTTTAAAAAAAATTCTATAATATAGTGATATTTAAAAATATAGTTTTTTTAAAAAATTTGCACATGATCTCTATATGACATGCTTGGTTATCTCGAAAAAGCTTTAGAACATTAGAGTTTTTGGGAGAAAAAAATAAAATTTTAAATTATTTAGATTGTGAGAAGACTATAAAAAAAGAAATATTGATTTTTGAATGCCAATGATTTTATCTTTTTGGGAAAATATTTTTATTTTCCTTTCTGTTTTCCATATGTTTCCAAACAATAAAGAACTTAGAATAATGATGGAGTGACATCCTAGGGATCTTCAAGGCTTGACAATAATATATTGTGACCAAACTCAATACCAGATGATAGAGCAATGATAAGTAAGCAGAATAAAGAGTTCATTTTTTTAATCATTTGGATTAATGGCACAACCTTCACTTGGAGGACACTGGATTAAAAATGCTCATTGTTTACCTCTTCTCAAGTCGATGGCGATGATGACACCAGTGGAAGACGATGAGAAACGAGTTGCCTTTCCCTTTTAAAAAGAACACCAATGGCAAACTTGAATAAATAGAATCCTATCCCTTGATGTAGATCGATGCCATTGAAAGAAATCTTCTTTCCTTTTTACAAATGACAAGATCTTCTTTCCTTTTTATAAATGATGAGATCTTCTTTTTTTTATAAATAACTTAGAATAGGCCATGTTGGACCAAGTAAACAGCATAAATACTCGATTTTAAAGAGGAAAGCGGATAATTCGGCTTCATGAATACATACATATATTATACATATATATATATATATATATATATATATATATATATATATATATATATATATATATATATATATATATATATATATATATATATATATATATATATATATATATATATATATATATACATATATATACATATATATATATACATATATACATATATGTATATATACATATACATACATATATGTATATATATACACATACATACATATATGATCAACTGGAGTCCTCCATATCCGCTGGACATAGTCAGATTTGGGCCTTGTTAAAACGGATTTGGGTAAAAAGAAGGGACCAAAAGAAATTAATTAATTAATCCTACAACCCATACCAAACTTTGTTTTTTAAAGACAACATATTCACTTAATCACACGGGTTGATTTAAACTTTTAAGTTGATCCATTTCTGTCACATATTTAGAAATGATCGACCAGAAGCTATTTGTTGGACTTCATTGTTGTTGAATCTCATGTTATAACAACACAAATAGGTTCTGTAATGCTTCAAGCCCACCTGCTAACTTAATTAATTTTATTAGCGAACTCAAAGGCCCAAAATACTTGAGTTATAAGCACATAATACTTTTTTGTTATATTTTTTAATTGAGTATCTTTCTTCAAAATGGCTCAATTTTTTTTTTTAAAAAAAAGAGAGGGAAACAATACATCTAATATTGCATCCAAATCAAAAAGCATTTATTATGATTTTCTAAATATACCTTTTTGGATAATAAATGCATTTTCAATCTTTAAAGACTTTATAAGTCCTATCCAAATTAGTTTAAGAATATTCTGATATATTCAAGGGGTTTAAATCAATCTATTATGGTATATTACAAGAAACCTTGCATGTTTTATTAAAAAATCAATGATTATGATGATTAATGATGATACTAAAAAAATCAATGATTATGATGATTAATGATGATACTATTATAATAGCCCACATCTTATTATCCTAGCCCAAATCTTGATGCATTAATCCTAATTCTAAAACATATAATTTAATTGATGATGAGGGGTATAATTGGAAGGGACCCAAGGGTCATTTTGCCATTTTTCCAAGGGCATTAGTGGAAAGGTTCTGCAAGTCATTTAGGGAAATGATCAAGGGCATAAAGGGAAAGGATGTCATAGTCATTCACAAAATTGATCAAGGGTATGGATGAAATTTGTTCAAGTCATTTGAGGATTTGATAAAGGGCAAGAAGGGAAAGAAAAATTAAGGGCAAAAAGGCTTGGTAATTAAGCTAGCCATATAGACTTTAATGTTCATGCTTAAGAGAGGAGAGGGGCATGCAAAAGAGAGAATTCCTAGGGCCATTTAAAACCCACTAAGCTCCCTTCATCCATAAGCCACCGCATGAAAAAGGAGGGGAAGAGGGATTCAGCCGTAGGGGAAGAGAGGAGAAAAAAGAAAGAAATAAAGAAAGAAAGACAGAAAGAAAGAGAGGGGGAAAAAAGAAAGAAATAAAGAAATAAAGAAAGAAAGAGGGGGAGGTTTCAATTGTAAGGAGGAGGAAGAAGAAAAGAAAGAGAAGAAAAGAAGAAAAAGAAGAGAAGAATAGAGGAAGGGAAGAAAGCTTGGTGGTTTAGCCATTTTTTTTATAAGCCCTAACTCTCCTAAATTAAGCATGATGTTAGATTTTCATGATTTAGTGGTGAATAGATGATAGCATGTGTAGATTTGAGTATATGAAAGCGTAGAAGAATATTTTGAGATGATTGTGGTTATGTCATGAAAACATGAAAATCTAGTATATGAAACCTTATATACATGCAAACATAATTAGACCTATGTGGTGACTTAAGTCAAAAAGGTTATTCCAGGGAGTATGAACAAGAGAGATAGCAGCTGAAAGAGAGCTAATAGTGAAGGTGAGTGGGTTTCTTATCTAACTATGAAAAACTTAGTTTGTGATAGTTTGAGGGTATTTTGGTATAAAATCTATGTTATGATATGTTTAGCATAGAGTTTCATATGGTTTGAACATGGGAAATGAGAGAACCTAGTTTATGATGTAGTGAAAGCATGAGTTTTAAAACATGAGATTTAGCCATGAGTTTTAGAGGCATGCATGGCATATATGCATGGTAAAGTTTAAAAAAAATGAGTTTGTTTTGATGCATGTATCATACGGAGCATCGACCAGCTATGGGGCTGATCACCCTATAGACTGTACCGTAGCATAAGCATTGTACACTACTATTGAGTGGTACCTCCTTGCAATTTGATCATACGATGATCCCAAAGCCAGGGGTGAGTACAAGCTAGACCAAGCCCAGTGGGGTAGGTTGCAAGTAGCCCATGGGGGTAAGAATCATAGATCGGTTGATAGCTCAGTTATTTTATAGCCCGAGAGGGTATAGAGAAAACCTGAGATTCCAGGGTCAAGGGACAAAGCTCATATTTGCAGGTAAACCACTTGAGTACTGAGGGATGCCACCAAAGTGCGGGGATCCTTGCCAACTCACACACCCAACGAGAGTATACCTGTAGGAGGGTGACTGTAGAGAGGTATCTCAGAGGCAGCACACATATCCCAGCATCATGAGATTTCGATAAAGCTTGCATTTGGTTTTAAAAAGAAAAAGGCTTGCGGGCCAAGTATACCCTAGTAGGGGAAAGTTTAAAAGGAAATGCCAGTGGACACAATAGATCCTAGTGGGGATCAAAGAAATGAGGAAAGGCAGTTTGGGCTGCATAAAAAGAGATTTCATATTTTATAAAGTAACGCATCATTCATAGAATTTTATATAAATAAATTATTTTCTAGTGGGAAAAAAATAAATGTATGGTATTTCGATTAAAGAGGAATATTATTCGAAGAATAAACTACATACTATGTTTTATGAAATCATGTCTAAAAGTGTACTTTGTGTTTATTCATGCTATATATGCTTATTATATTTGGACGTGATTGTGTGGTTCTTAATCTTTCTCATGGTTAGATGGTTATTCAGTCACTGAGACTTCGGTCTCACCCCAATACTGTTGAATGTTTTTCTTATAGATCAATGAGCTAGTTGGCAAATTAGGAGGTTGACCTGGACTTAGAACCTTAGCTGCATATTTTGTAATAGTTATCAGCTTGGAGAACTTGATTTGAAAGTAAATGTATCTGGAAATATATTTGTATTTTAATATGGGTAAACATAATTATGTGTGGATGTATGTAATCATTACCTGGTGATGTATTATAAACCTAAATCTGGATGAATAAAATGGTTTTATTGTAAAATCAATTGGGAATATGATCTTTATGAATGCATGGTGATGAGAGCATTATTTTATCCAAGCAGGGTTAATTCAGCTGCAATGTGATTTATGTTTGCAAGATTGTGTAATGTAAATGAGTAGGTTAATAAGTTTTAAACAAGTCAAGAAGTTTGGAGCATGTAACTTATAGCAATTGGATAGGATTCACTAAGGCTTTATGGTGCACAACATAAGGTTATTAGATATCTGATTTCTATAGGTTAGCATGATTGTCGGGAGAGGGATCCGACAAGGTTTGGTATCAGAGCATAAGGTTATTAGATCTAAGGGGCATAAGCATGAGTTTAGCATAGGTAAATGTAGTATTGAATGATGAATCTAATCAAATGAATTGTGTTTTGTAGGATGGTTTATACCAAGATAAGAAGGGTCTAAAGAAGAGGTAGAGGCAGGGGTCAGAGTAGACCCAGAAAGTCTGATAGAGATGGCCAACCTAGTAGAGCTTCTTCTAGTGATTCACCCCCTGATGGGGCTAGGGTAGAGGCATCTTCAGAGTAGATGCCTGGGTTTTCTTCTCAATCAGCTACCCCAGCACTAGTAGGTCCATCCCAGGCACAGGCTCAGGAGTCAAATATGCTAGATTTGATGGGGATGATTACTCAGGCAGTGGTAGTAGCAATAGCATCTAGCTCTAACTTTCAGACTAGAAATGCTAAGGCAGAGAGGAATGTAGAGAGGGATAGAAAGTTGGGGGCTACAGAATTTTTGGAGACTATTGATCCTATTCAGGCAGACGCCTAGCTTCAGAGGATAGAAAGGGTTTTTGAGGTAATGAAGCACTCAGAAGAGCAAAAGTTGAGTATAGCTTTTTTCTTGTTGGAGGGTAAAGCCCAGAGTTGGTGGAGGTCTATTAGTAGTAGACAGCTCCAAGGAGTAGTGATAACCTGGGAGGATTTCAAGAAGAAATTCTATCAGCAGCATTACTCAGAGGTGTATAGAGATCGGAAGAGGAGGGAATTCCTTAATTTGACCCAGGAAAAGATGTCAGTAGCTGATTATGAGTCCACCTTTACTGAACTATCCCAATTTGCTGAAGCATTGGTGGTGGACGAAAGGGAGAGATGTAGATTGTTTTATGATGGATTAAATCTCCCAATCAAGGCCAAGACCAGTATGCAGTCTTATAGTATCTATGTTGTGCTGGTGCAGGGGGATCTTAGAGCAGAGGAGATTGAAAAAGAGTTCCTTGGTAGGAGGCAGGAGAGGATAAAAAGGAGTGCACCTAGTTTTCCTTCGGGTGCAGGAGGAACCCAGCAATTCAAGAGGCCCTAGAGAGTGTGACAGTTTGGTACTAGTTATAGAGCTCCTATGGATGCTAGTAGAGGGTCAGCTTCCATGTCAGTGTCTAGCCCTATCCAAAAGAAACCAACATATGGAGGGATACCTCAGGCTACTAGTAGTAGAGTGGCAGGAGAGGTAAGAGATCAGAGTCAACCCCTAGGAAGTAGGGGAATTGCACCTCCATGTAATGTTTGCAGGAAGATGCACCTTGGGGAGTGTAAGAGAGGCACTAGAGGATGTTATATTTGTGGTCAGCTAGATCATTTGAGGAGAGATTGCCTTAGGAGAGTGCAGCTGCACCTAGAGGACCAACTGCCAAAAGAGGAGATAGTAGTGTTCTAGCCTCAGCCAATCAGATGAGATTTGATGCCAATCAGCAAGGAGTAATCCCTAATGTACCAAGGGCTGAAGCTAGAGTATTTGTCATGACCAAGCAGGAGGCTCAGGTCAACCCAGATGTGGTGATAGGTATCCTACCCATTAGCAATTATGATGCATATATTTTGATTGATTCTGAATCTACACATTCATTTATATCAGTTGATTTCACTAAGCATCTAGATAAAGAAGTGAGTTTGTTGGATAGCCAGTTAGTTATGTCTATGCCGGTAGGGAAATCATTTATTGCAAATCAGGTGTATACAGATTGTGCTATTTTAGTAGAGGGTCAGGAGTTGCTGGCAGATCTGATTCCATTGAATTTAAAGGAATTTGATGCTATCTTGGGGATGGATTGGTTATCAGTGCATGGAGCTAAAGTAGATTGCTCAAAGAAAGAAGTGATGTTTCATACCTTAGATGGTAGAGAGATCTATTTTATAAGGGAAAGAAGAGTCTTACCCTCAGGTGTGATGTCAGCCTTAGCAGTGAATAAAATGCTAAGAAAGGGATGTGGAGCCTTTTTGGCTTGTGTGGTGAAGGTAGAGGACAGTAGTCCAGAGTTAGCAAATATTCCAGTAGTATGTGAGTACCCAGATGTATTTCCTGAGGAGTTGCTAGGGTTGCCACCAGAGAGAGATGGAGTTCAATATAGACTTGATCCCATACACTAGACCAATAGCCAGGGCACCTTATAGAATGGCTCCAGCAGAGTTGAAGGAATTAAAAATCTAGCTTCAGGACTTACTTGATAGAGGGTTCATCAGACCTAGTATTTTACCTTGAGGAGCATATGTGCTATTTGTAAAGAAGAATGATGGTACCTTAAGGTTATGCATAGACTATAGACAGCTTAATAAGGTGACCATTAGAAATAACTATCCTTTGCCAGGAATAGATGATTTATTTGATCAACTTCAAGGGGCAGTAGTGTTTTCAAAAATTATTCTTAGATCTGGGTACCACCAGTTGAGAATATAGAAGGAAGATGTGCTAGAGATTGCTTTTAGGACCAGATATGGTCATTATGAGTTCCTAGTGATACCTTTTGGTCTAACTAATGTCCCAACTACTTATGGGATTGATGAATCAGGTGTTCCAAGACTTTTTGGATAAATTTATGATAGTGTTTATTAATGATATCTTAGTATATTCTAGAAGTAGAGAGGAGCATAAGTAGCATTTGAGGGCAGTGTTACAAATTTTGAGGGAGAAGCAATTGTATGCCAAGCTGAGTAAAAGTGAACTCTGGTTAGTGGAGATAAAATTCTTGGGACATGTGATCTCAACCAAAGGTATAGGTAGATCCTCAGAAAATAGAAGCCATAGTGAATTAGGAAGCACCTACTAATCAGACAGAGGTGAAAAGTTTCTTGGTCTTGGCAGGTTATTATAGAAGATTTACAGAAAAGTTCTCAATTATAGCTTCTTCTATGACTAAGCTGTTAAGGAAGAATATTAAATTTGAGTGGTCCAGTGAATGCCAGGAAAGTATGGATGAATTGAAAAAAAGGTTAATTTTAGCTCCAGTGCCTACTCTCCCTGATGGTATCAGTGATTTTGTAGTATACAGTGATGCATCATTGAAAGGATTGGGTTGTGTTTTGATGCAAAAGGGAAAAGTAATTGCTTACATTTCTAGGCAGTTAAAGCCCCATGAGAAGAATTATCCCAACCATGACTTAGAGCTAGAAGCAGTGATTTTTGCTTTGAAAATGTGGTGACATTATTTGTATGGGAAAAAATGCTAGATATTTACATATCACAAGAGCCTAAAGTATATTTTAACTCAGAAAGAACTGAATCTCAAGAAGAGGAGATGGATAGAGCTAATAAAAGATTATGATTGCACTATAGAATATCATCCAAGAAAAGCTAATGTAGTGGCTGATGCTTTGAGTCAGAAGTGCAGAACCACATTAGCTTCCATTAGAACTGTGCAACTACCTTTGATGTTGGAATTTAGAGGATTAAATGCAGAGTTGGAGTAGATAAAGTTGGAGTAGATAAATCTGGAGCCTTGGTAGCAAATTTCAGAGTTAGACCGATGATGCTTGAGGAGATATTAGAGGCTCAGGTGCAGGATCCACAGTTGCAAAGAGCTAGAGAATTAGTTCAAAATGAATCCCAATCTGACTTCTTTGTCAGAAATGATGGTATGTTGTTATTTAGGGGCAGAATATGTGTACGAGTAGTGGAATCATTAAGAGAACAAATTTTGAGGGAAGCACATAACTCAGCTTATTCAATGCATCCAGATAGTACCAAGATGTATAGGACTATTAAGCAAAACTATTGGTGGAATGAGATGAAAAGAGAGATAGCTGAGTTTGTTTCTAATGTCTAGTGTGCTAATAGATTAAAGCAAAGCATCAGAGTCCAGCTGGCAAGATGCAGCCCCTGTCTGTGCCAGAATGAAAATGGGAGCATATTACTATGGAATTTATTGTGGGTTTCCCAAAGACAAGAAGAGGTAATAACTCTATTTGGGTGATAGTTGATAGACTGACTAAGCTGCCCATTTCTTACCTATCAAGATTTCTTTTACCTTAGACATATTAGCAAATTTTATATAAATGAAATTGTAAGTAGGCATGGTATGCCAATATCTATAGTATCAGATAGAGATCCAAAGTTCACATCTCATTTCTAAGCAGAGTTGCAGAAGGCTTTAGGAACTAAGTTGAGGTTTAGCACTGTATTTCACTCCCAAACTGATGGACAGTCTGAGAGAACCATCCAGACACTGGAGGATATGCTGAGAGCTTGTGTCATTAAATTTTCTGGCAGTTGGGATGAATACTTGTCATTAATTGAGTTTGCATATAATAACAATTATCATTCTAGTATTGATATGGTACCTTATGAGGCTTTATATGAAAGAAAATGTAGAACTCAAGTATGTTGAAATGAGGAAGGTGAAAGAAGGCTGCTAGGATCAGAGTTAGTATAGCTCACAGCAAATCAAATTAGGGTTATTAGAGCAAAGTTAAAGGCAGCCCAAGATAGACTAAAGAGTTATGCAGATAAGAAGCATAGAGATGTAAAATTTGAAGTAGAAGATAAGGTGTTTCTGAAAGTATCTCCTTGAAAGGGCATTATGAGATTTGAAAGAAAAGGAAAGTTGAGCCCCGGATACATTGGACCATATGAGATTATTGAGAAGGCTGGGATGCTTGCCTATAGATTAGCTTTACCTCTAAAACTCTCTCACATACATAATGTGTTTCTTATGTCGATGCTTAAAAGTATATGCCAGATTCCTCTCATATACTTTAGAATGAGCCTGTAGAGTTACAAAAAGATTTAACTTATGTGGCGGAGCCAGTGTAGATCCTAAGCAGTGAAATTAAGCAGCTTCGCAGTAAAGAGATTCCTCTAGTAAACGCATAATGATCAGAGGAAGTCACCTAGGAGAGGAAAGATGAAATGAGATTGAAGTATCCTCACCTATTTCAGATCTAAGGAAGCCAAATTTTGGGGATAAAATTTTCTAAAGGGGGAAAGGATTGTAACAGCCCACATCTTATTATCCTAGCCCAAATCTTGATGCATTAGTCCTAATTCTAAAACATGTAATTTAATTGATAATAATGGGTATAGTTGGAAGGGACCCAAGGGTCATTTAGCCATTTTTCCAAGGACATTAGTGGAAAGGTTCTGTAAGTCATTTGGAAAAATGATCAAGGGCATAAGGGGAAAGGATCGTAGTCATTCGCAAAATTGATCAAGGGCATCGATGAAATTTGATCAAGTCATTTGAGGATTTGATAAAGGGCAAGAAGGGAAAGAAAAATCAAGGGCAAAAAGGCTTGGTAATTAAGCTAGCCATGTGGACTTTAAAGTTCGTGCTTAAGAGAGGAGAGGGGCAAAAGAGAGAATTCTTAGGGCTATTTAAAACCTACTAAGCTCCCTTCATTCATAAGCTACCACATGAAAAAGGAGGGGAAGAGGGATTTAGCCGTAGGGGAAGAGAGGAGAAAGAAAGAAAGACAGAAAGAAGGAGAGGGAGAGGTTTCAGCCGTAAGGAGGAGGAAGAAGAAAAGAAGAGGAAGAAAAAAAGAAAAAAAGAAAAGAATAGAGGAAGGGAAGAAAGCTTGGTGGTTTAGCCAATTTTTTTAGGTAAGCCCTAACTTTCCTGAATTAAGCATGATGTTAGATTTTCATGATTTAGTGGTAAATATATGATAGAATGTGTAGATTTGAGTATATAAAAGGGTGGAAGAAAATTTTGAGATGATTGTGGTTATGTGATGAAAACATGAAAATCTAGTATATATGAAACCTTATGTGCATGCAAACCTAATTAGACCTATGTGGTGACTTAGGTCAAGAAGATTGTTCCAGAGAGTCTGAACAAGAGAGATAGCAACTGAAGGAGAGCTAATAGTGAAGGTGAGTAGGTTTCTTATCTAACTATGAAAAACTTAGTTTGTGATAGTATGAGGGTATTTTGGTATAAAATCTATGTTACGATATGTTTAGCCACTACAAGAAAAAACATTTGCGAGAGATTTTGCGAGGGAAAAAGGAAAAATATATTTCTGATGGATTTTCGACAGATAAATGGTTATCGAAAAAACTCTCCTCAAAAAAATTTTTTGAGGAATTTTTTCGAGGGAATTTATTTTCGAGAGATTTTTTAAAAAATTTTATCCCTTGTGAATTTTTGATGGATTTTCTAAAGAAAATTTTCTAAGGGATTTTCCGAGGGATTTTTCGAGGAAACTTTTCCATGGGATTTTTTAAGGGATTTTTCGAGGGAAATTTTTCGATGGATTTGCTGAGGGAACTTTTTCGAGAGATTTTTCAAGGGATTTTTCGAGGAAAAAATTCTGAGGGATTTTTCGAGGGATAATTTTTGAGGGATTTTCAAAGGGATTTGCCGAGGGATTTTTTGAAGGAAAATTCTGAGGGATTTTTTGAGGGATTATTTTTGAGGGATTTTTTGAGGGATTTTTTGAGAAAAATTTATTGAGGGATTTGCTGAGGGAACTTTTCAAGGGATTTACTGAGGAAAAAATTCTAAAGGATTTACTGAGGGATAATTTTTGAGGGATTTTTTGGGGAAAATTTACCGAGGGATTTTTCAAGGAATGTTTCGAGGGCAATTTACCGTGGGAGTTTCCGAGGAAAAATTTTTGAGGGATTTTTCAAGAGCCATTTATCAAGGGATTTTCTAAGGGAAAATTTTTGAGGGATTTTTTGAGGAATTTTGCGATGGATTTTATAAGGGATTTTGCGAGGAATTTTTGAGGGATTTTTCAAGGGATATTTTAAATTTTTTTAATAGCTTTTCTTTATTTCTAAGGAAATTATCTCTTGCTAAATAAATATCCAAGGGAATAATCCCTCGAAAAATACCTTTTTTAAATACACCTGATTATATATATACAAATTATCCACAAGTTTCATCATATCCAAGGGTTCATAAAAACTCATAACAAGCTCAGAAAAGTTTATAGCAAGTTCATCATCATATCCAAGTTCATAACAAATTCATAACAAATAAGTTCAACAAAGTTATACAAGTGTCATCATATCCAAAGTTTCATAACAAAAGAAAAAAGTATCGCAAACAAGTATCATTCCAATTATAGAAAAAAAGAAAAATTATAAATCTTTCTCATGATCATCATCATCATTAGCATTATCACAATCACCATCATTTGCAGAGGTAGCAACTGGAGATGGTGCTGAAACTATAGATGGACTAACCTGCATCTTTTCCATCATAAGATGCATGAACTCCTTGGTACAGGATATTCGGGCAGATAGCTCATATTTTGATATGCTAACTCCTTATTTCGGGCAGCTAACTCCTTATTTCGGGCTAATACAATCTCAAACATATTATAAATCCTCTTCCGCTTTTGAATCCACTCCTTAGAAACTCGTGAGGATGTGCGGCTAGAAGATGAGGAGCTTGTCAGCAAGCTAGTTCGGGATCCAAGTCCATAAATTCGTCCCTTATTTACTTCAACTGTCTTTTTCTATACATGCATCATGGAGGGCTGAGGCTGCTGCTGTGATAATTCCGAACCATCCTTTCCAGTTGAGCTTTGACTTAATTCCATCTCTTGCCACTTCTGTATAAAATTGGTCCATAAAAGATATTAGATACAATTAGTTAAACATACAAATAGTATAAATATATGAATTAAAGTAGAGTTTTTTAAATACTGACATGTAATGTCTCTGCCTTTTTATTTACCCACTGATTGCCATCCTTTTTCTTTTGATGGGTGTGCTGAAGAGCTCATCTAATGTAGGTGCTCGGTTCAACTTCTGTGTCTGAATTTCATAATATAAACAACATTATCAATTTTTTTAAAAAATATATATGAAATAAGAACGGCATATATGTAAAGAAAAATATATTACTAAATTAGAATTTAATAACATAAATAATAGTGAAATATACAAATAGTATAAGAATTTAGATACAAGAGATGAACTGCAAATCAGGAAGAATCCATTGCTTTATATAATCGTATCAGCATATGCTTGATAAATCATAAAGGAAGATGAACTACAAAGATCTAATTGCTTCTGCGTCGTGGATTTCCAAGATATTCATACAAGTATATCTTTTACTAGATACTTTTTTCTTCTCTTTAATTCAATCACTGTTTAAATATGTGTCAGCAACAGCAAGCCATGAACATATGCCCTTTGACAATTTTCTTATGCAGACTTTTGTTTACAGGATGTGTGCTTAAGTGTGTTGAAACTTGCATTGCAAATATGAATTATTGTGCATGTACCACATGGAATAGGACTTATCTTGGATTGTATATTGTTTCTCCTTTTTTTTTGGTGGGAAAATAAACTGTTTTCTATCTCACCAATTAAAAGGAGGAGAAGAACGTATAAAGCTATATACAAGTAGAACATTGGCAGCAACATCTGCCATGGCATCTATCTGTTAGTTGGGCAGCCATTGTCTCTGCCATCATGTTGGAATTCTTGTTTCTGTTAGCGGAGCGCTTTTGTAGTTTAGAATTTGGCTCTTGGCTGACCATTTTCTCATCTTTTAGCTGAAGTGATCTTTTCCTTGATCTTTTCTTATAGGAACATGCATATCTAACTGAATGGGTAGACCTATGAGGCTATAGATATTTCATATGGCTAACAGAATCCATCCAGCTCCATTCGGCCTACTTTCCCCAAAATCATTAAAAAAACTGCACCTGCTTCATATTAGTGTTGAATATTCACTGCATGGTGTAGAACTTAGACCCATGATACTTCTAAACTTAGACCCATGGTGTAGAACTTTGGAAATTGTATATGTTTAGGCGAAGGTATGTTGAATCATGTTGAACCTTATCGGTATCTGAATTTGAGTTATGATTGCATGCCATTGTTCTGGTAAAGCCATTCTCTATCATGGTTTCACATAACAACAGTTATCATGGTTTGAGGCAAGATGTCAACTGTTGATGCTGGTGCACCAGCTCACCACCAGCCAGGACAGCTATGCTGGCACATCACCACATCATTCCAATGTTCTAGAATTAAAAAAAAAAAATTGACTTAACAACCTTTCCTTAATTAAAATATTTAAAAGATAAAATTGATAGGCATCATGCTTCCTGGCTGGGTGCCAGTACTTGCCTCGTGCGATACATGCCAGCCAGCGCATACCAGCTTGGCCGGAACCTTACCTTTGTCTTAGGGCACTTCTTTCATGTTACCACATGTGAAGCAATTAAAAAACATAATGGACTACATACATCAAGATAATTATGATATGTTATTTAATGTTTATAAGAGAACACATATGAGTGTGTATGAGAGGAGCGATCAATAACAAAGAAGAGAAAACAAAGAGAAAAAAATTAACACATGAGGATTTAATATGATTTGGTCTGATAACCTATTTTCATATTAGCAAAGATGACAGCCGCTATGAAAAAAAAAAAAAAATTATAAGAATTGTCTTCTCTATTAAACTCTCTCATAAAACCTTAGATGCAATGTAAACCCAAATAAAACATATCTGCAGACCTCTTTTATCTATTAGAAAATATATTCTTATTGAACTTGCTAAACACAACACAAATCTTAACTTACTTCTCCTACAAGTAATTTCTTGACAACTTTGAAGCATATGTTTGAGTAGAAGGATGCAAATCAACATTCATTGACTAATGTGACATCTAGTGTTCTCCTGCTTGATTTATTATCTTTTGTTCTCCTGCTTGATTTTCAATGATGATATAAAAGAAGTTGAAAATGACTTGATTTATTATCTTTTGTTCTCCCGCTTTGATTTAAATAACTTGACTCTGGTATTTTCTAAAATTTTCTTTCTAATAAATTTGTTATATTTGCTATTGGTCCCACTTATGATAATTTGGAGGAGAATCTTGATCCAGTAGGGTCAAAGTTTTTATTCTTTTTACAATGCCAAAGAAAGAGTTGATCGCATAAGCTCATGCACAAGAGATCAGAGGATGTTACATATTTGTGTTGTTTTATTTGGATAGCGATGTGAACAATAATGTGACAGTGGAAGCTCCTCTCTTCCCTTCTTTTACCCTTTTGCAGACAAATGATTTATTTTTCTGCCCTTCTGATGGTAATGTGATCAAAGAAGTTTTAAAATACCTTGGTTGACTCAATTCTACAATATATTATTTGGTTTCTTCATCTCTCTATAATGTCGTCTAGCTAGTTACAAAAATAGCATCGCAATCTATTATTGTCATGCATCTCCAAAAGGTCTCTATACTTCCCCTACTCCTGTGGCAAAAACAATGACACTACTAATCTGAGAGTTGTTCCAAGGGATTAGTTGATCAGACCTCATGATATTTTATAAGGTGCAGAGGCCTAGAACCATGGGATTAGTTACATATCGCTATTTTATAATTCATTAAGGAAGAAGAATAAATTGCATTACCATCTTCATTGTATATATAAACATTGGTCTAAAAGATTAATATTATAATCTGCAAACCATGGTTCTATCAAATAATGTTGTTACTTTACGATTACTATATGATATTTCCGCATCATAACACAGTGAAGCTTTAATCCAAATAATGGTGTGCCAAATGTTATCCCAGCTGATAACAATTTCAAAGCCTAGAACATAATAGCGATAACATTGTTATAAAGTTAAAACATCATTCTATATGTTACTATAGCTAGTACAGAAAATATCAAACGAAAGTCACAATTTGGTGTTAGACATGAGCCACTGAATATCATCAAAAACATGAAACCTTGTTCCTATTGTCAGTTCCACAAATATTTCAACAAAAAACTGTAGAAAGATAATGTGTAAGGATAAAAGGTTCACAGTGATGAAGAAGTAGTCAACTACATACAGGGAAACAGGTTTTAGGGGCAAGAAAAGTTTTAGTTATTGAAAAGGAAAAATAATATAATTGTTGTGACATAAGAACAAGAAACAAATTGAACACAAAAAAGATGATTATGGGTTCTAAAGCAAAATAAAGGGATGTGGATAACCTTATCAGAATAAGCGACGGGCGAGGAGCAGACCTAATCGATGTGAAGATTATAGCATCAACCGAGTGAAATCGCTGCATCAAAACCATCGATTTTATCAAGAACGGCATAACCAAAACATAAAAATCAAACAATCATGCCTCAATTTATAAACGATAAATTCGTTGTAATAACATCGAGAAAAAGAACTCAAAAACTAACTAGCTAGCACATATCCCAGGACACGACACCTCATGGCCATAGGAATTTAAAATAAAAAGAAAAAGAAACAAGCGAGGGGCTTACAGATTTCTGGATCCTCTAGACCACGGTGCAGACATCACTAGTGCAGATGAGCCAGTGCTTGGTCTTCCAGTAAATATCTACAAGGAAATAGAGATCAGATCGAGTTATCGCCCTACCGAAAAGAGGAAGAGAGACGGACCCAGAAGCTGGAAGGCAGAGAAGGGGAGGACGCCAGCAAGGGGCTGGAGGAGGAGGGAGGACAGAGTCACAATCTGAGACTTGACAAGCCTTGGGGCCAGGAGGGTCACCAGCACCGTCACCGCAGCCTCCGCCATCACCACCCACGATAGGATCATCCATGGCCGGGAGGGAGGACAGCGGTCGCGGCTCCATCCCCCTTCTTCACCGACCCCTCCCCCTCCCCCCTCCTCCCCATAGCCCACGCTGGAACCCTCGCCGACAACGTCCTCGAGAAGAACAGTACATGGCACATCAAGAAGGGATTAAGAGGGTTCAGAATAAATTTTTACCTTGTTTGCTCGTCCCTAGGGTTTGAGTTGCTTGGACGGAGAAGAGGGAAGCTCGACGATCGCAGCTCGGACGAAAGAGAGCTTAGACGAAGAAGGGGGAAGCTCGGCGGTCGAACGGAAGAGAGCTTGAACGGAGAAGAGGGAGGAAGCTCGACGATTGTAGCTCGGATGGAAGAGAGGGAATGCCAAATGAAGGCGCGCGATGGGAATGCCAAATGAAATATGGGCACTGGCAGTGGAGATTAATTTTGATTTTAAGTTTAATTTGTAAAAAAGAGAATTCATACTATTTAAATATTTTCTTAATAAATTTATGAATCAAAAAAAAGTTGTGATCATAATGGTTATGATAGTGAGTATTTTTTTAAGATTCCAGGTTCAAATCCTTCTATCTACCTATTATAAATTTATTTTATAAAAAATACTAAAATAAGTTTTTTTTTGTTTCATGGGAATTATTACATATTTTTTAAAAAAAATTATGGATCAAAAATAACATGTTTTACTTAGACTTGATGATGAATCATAATACATTAAAAATCATATTGATTGACTAGATATGAATATTTGTATTATGAATTGATGTATCTAAACTTATTTGTAAAGTTTATGGATCTTGTGAAATTATTGTATGATTTAGAAATTAATTTGAAATTGAGGCATGTGTTCACTCTCTCAAGTCTAACTATAATTAAGATTTAGCCATTAGAATAGACCACTAACTATGTGTATTCATGAATAAGTCCTTTCAAGACAAGTTCATCGATGCTTACCACTAGCACACATCAATGTGTTTTCACATGGGAGCACGTGCCCGTCTTTGCTAGTTTATGGCGTATGAAACCCAACAATAGCGAAAGATTTTGCACTTCTTTCCCTTGGCAAGTGCTGTGCGTGTGAGTGCCAATACTCAGGAGCGAAGGGGCATATGATGTGGCTGTTGAAAGCTACGTGTAAGTTAACGATCAAAATTATCCAACTATGGGAGCCATTTGGATGCCAGCGGCTCCAGCTCCTAGGCGGCCCTAGTTCATAGGTGGCCCCAAGGCGGACCCAGCTCATAAGCGGCCCCAAGGCGGCCCTGGCTCCTAGGCGGCCCCGGCTCCTAGGTGGCCCCGGCTCATAAGCGACCCCAAGGCAACCCCAGCTCATAAGCGGCCCCAAGATGGCCCTGGCTCCTAGATGGCTCCAGTTTATAAGCGGCCTCAAGACAGCCCCAACTCATAGGCGGCCCCAAGGCGGCCCTAGCTCAAAAGCGACCCCAAGGTAGCCCCAGCTCCTAGGCGGCTCCAGCTCCTAGACGGCCCTAGTTCATAGGTAGCCCCAGGCCTTATCTTATTTTATTTTCAAGATTAACTTCAGCTTCCCAAATAAGCCTTCACTTCTAACAAGGCCGGGCCCACTAATCATCTCTTATTCATATATGTCTAATAAGACAAGCTCCATCAGTTCTGGCACAAGCTTAAGAAGTCATAATTCATCATAAAGCATTAATGACTTGATCAGATAAGCCTAAAAAGTCATCATCTATCATGAAATTTTAATGACTCTAGCCAATTGAATCCCAAAGGTGATCATCTGCTACGAAATACCAATCACTCAGTTCAGATGGGATAAATCCCAATAATTCTGATATTCCATCTACAAAGTCGTAGTTCATCATGAGATTCCAAAGCTTCTGAAGCAAGTAGCACATACCCCAAGCATCAATAAAATGGGTAAGAGGAACCCCTGACCGAGGTATAAACAAACAAGCATCCTTCTTCATCTCTAACTCTCTCTCTTGAGCTTGTTCAAGCTCATGGTTGTGGTTCTGATCACTAACTTGAGCATCGGAGGGTCTCCGCCGAAATATCCAGTCCCCGGGACTTCTTGTAGATCTCGGCACTGAAGCGAAGCTTCTTCAGCAAATTAATAGCACATCCACTGACGCTTAAGGACGTCAGCTCAACGTGATCAGACATCATCAGAATCAAATCTTTTAAACATTACAAACAGCTCCACAGATGCCTGTAGGTCTCAGCAATACATTCCAAACCATTAAGGTATACATACATACATCATCATGTTCAATTAACCAGGAAGTCATAACATGTCACTATATATAAATATAACAACAATTAATGGTTCATCTAGGTACACACTAGGCAGTAAAAAATCTTCCCCAACCAAAATGCATCCAAATAATCCGATACCCACATAGAAGATGACTAGAAGAATAACTACCGCTGGTAATATAAATATTGACAGATTAGAGATGCCAAAACTTCAGTTCCTCCACCCTTAAACGACACCTCAAAACAGACCCACTAAACTACACTCCAAAATTTTAGAATATACTTCATTGATAAAGAAGTTTATTGTTGTTTGCATTCAGCTGGCTAATCCACTTGTTGACCTTCCCCTCCACACTTCTACAGTAACATAACCATCATTTAGCATAGAGACTGAAACACAATACAGGCAATCAAAATTAAGAGTACAAATTTAAGATCAAGAGGACGAGCAAACATGTCACCTTCTTTGTTGTAGCAATCTGCTGGGGACAATAAGATAGGTCAAAGGTAAGCTTATAAGTATCAAATAATAGAAATCAAAAGGAGTAAAATTTGTATCTTAGAAATTTCAGACATATACCTTCTTCTTGGTCTTGCCTTCCTCATCCTCATCTTTCATCATCATCATCCTCATCTTTGTCATCCTCATCATCCTCCCCGTCTTCATCTTTATCCTCCTCTTCTAAGCCCTCAAAATCAACACCCTAAACAGCCTCACCTGTGAACCATAAAATAGCATGAGGAATTATCTTATCTCTAATAGTGGTCCTGCATGACAATGACACCATCTACTCACTGTCGTAGGGAAATGTGCAATCTTGTGTGGTAATGAGAAGGTTTCATCTCTATTATAATCCTATAGGCAACCCATTGTGCAACCAAAATATTAGATGAGATGACTGAAACCTGCTTCTGGAAATGTCATCTTGATTTTGCTTTTTTTTTAACAGATTAAATGCATTGTCTTTGTTTGTTTTGTTCAAATTGTATTAGGTTGGTTTGAATGCAAGAGAAAAAAAAAATAGCTTGCCCAATATCAAAATCCTGCTCCATTACACTCTGAAGCTCCTTAACCTGTTCAAAGACAAAAGACAAGTCACTATTTTAGCATGTTTGCTTTAGTTCCTATAGTTTCTTATTTTTCTCTGGGAGGGAAGGTAATGATGTCAACTTACAGTGTCTTCATCAATATCCTTCTCATCATTAGGCACCACTGCTGGATTAAAGAAGTTGAAAAAACTCTCACAATCTTCAGTTTTCATGATGGGCTTGGAATTTTTTGAACCCTTTTTTGGCTTCTTTTTCAAAAGCTTCTGAGTCAAGCACTTCCCTAGCAACCATTCTATTTGAGTCCTACAACAAAAGGAAAGAACAATGTGATAATATTTTAAATAAAGAAAAAAAATCCTTAAAAGATAAATATTTAGCAGATAAATAGAAAAGAAAATACCCTATTGCTTTCTTTAAGATAGGTTCTTCATCATCAACCATGTGATATGTTTTCGTCAAGATGGAATTCTTGAAATAAGGATTAAGATCAAAGAAAAACATCAATTTGCTGTGATCCATAGATCCCAGTGTCTTAAGCTTCATTGATAAGGTAGCTTGCACAGTGATTTGAACCCCTGTTTGAAGTGATGCCAACCTCTTAGCTGCAATCTTCAACAGATGTTGCTCTTAATTTCTAAAAGTAGAGCATTATAATATCCATATTATACACATGGATAGCTGATTCTACACCACTCTAAGCTTCGGAGCTGATTCTAGGCCATCCATTTAATGATGTTGTGCCTTCCTCTGATTCCTAATAGCAGGCTCTGATTTTTTTCCTAGAACATTGTGTACTAAAGACGATCCGATGGAGTGCATACTGCACAAAACACTATTAAAACTCTATATAATTGGAGATAGACAGGGTTATGTTGGCAATTTACAATAATATATTTATTGTTATGTATTTTCTTTTGAAGTTTAAACAGTCCCAACTATCTAGAATAATTTAGCTTTCAGCACTCATCAAGATTTAGAAAATCTCAATTTTACACAGATCACCAGTAAATCCTAATATCACAACTAATCTCTTATATGATGATTCAATGAACTGAAAGCTTAAAACGAGAAGATATTGGATAATGGACTTTGGATGATATGATAAGTGACTTTTTACAGCATCTGGAAATAATACACCAATATGAGTAGTTATATTACATGCATATTTTATGTGCTTGACTTTGCCAATTTAGGGTGCTGAAGTGTCCATGCAAACTTAACTTCAGCAAGCTTCAGGTCAAATGTCTAGCTTGTTACACCTTACACAAGAAATACTTCTTGTGCCATAATAACAATCATCATATGAAAATTGGTACAGGCATGATGAAAATGTAGCTAGATATATATATATAATAGGGCTGCCTGCTTCAAAAGCAAAATTATAGATAAAGAAAAGCCAAGAGAGTGTTAAAGGTATAGGTTCCACTCTTAAATACCTAATATTACTTTTTTCATATGGCAAAATATTATATTATGGTCCTTCTACAAAATGAATGTCATACATGCGATAATCAACTTAAGATTCCATTCCAGCCTATATGACTAAACCTATCTTGAATTATCTAACCTCATCAGTAAATGTTTGCTGGCATTTCAAGCATTATCTATCAACTATTTCCAGTTTTAAACTGGTTCTAGATACAACATCATATTGCAATGATTTGTTAATGATCTCAATTTAAATAAATTGCATATAATCATTCATGATTGAAATCAACATACTCAATATTATAATATTAGGGATGTTTTGTTGATTATCTACCAAGAAATAAGAATACTCGCAGCTGTACACTGAACCAGTGTCATCAAATTCTGCATCACTCCTACCGTCATTTCTTTCAGCTGCTCCTGAGGCGTAAGTTCTGACTCTAGTCTAGGGTGATGATGAAGTAAACAAAAAATATAAGTCATGTTTGGATGTCTAAAATGCATTCAGAAATAATAGACTGCGGAGTCTTCCCTGTTTAAATGGTCATCAAAAACTGACCAGTTATTTCTTGACAAGGGGGCAGATACTGTCTATTTAAAGATGGCAAACAAAAATTTGTAATATATTCTTCTCCAAACAATTTAAGATTTAGATTGAAATCAAAATACTTTCAGGCCCACTGCCCACCTTTTCTCGGCTGCAGCAATATTTAGCAACGCTACTTCTTTCAAATACCCCATGGAAACTATTGTATTGCAACCTCAAAAGCCAAACGTGATATTTTATTGCCTTCCATCGTGACTGCTGATGAGAACCCACCAGTGGGGTTCTGCTACCAAGCGTGTCCAAAACCTCCACTGCTTTCTGAGTCCAGCAGTGCCCATCAATGAAATATAAGAAACAGTTAAACAGAGAGAAGTTTTTTTTTTTTTTATACAGACGACGATCACACTAGTACATCCGAATACAAAATTTGTAACAACACAGAAGAGAGATCATCCATCCTCCATATCCTATAGCCTATATGCTGAGCCACGAAAAGTCCTTTCAAGAAGGCACACGAAGAAAGTGTACGGACCCATCTCCATTGTTCACCGGCCAATGGCACTAATGAGAGCGAGCTCACCCATCTTCTGTTCGACATGGTCCCTGGATCTCTGGGACCATGCTCCGACGACCCCATTGACAGTAGCGTGCACTCAAGCCAGTGCCTGCTATCACCGCTGCCTCACCGATGATTCAAGCTCCACCACCTCCATCCAATGCAATGATTGAGAACCATCTGATTCACTCGAATTTAGAGCAGTTCGACTGAGCCTACCGTCCAACCGAGGTCTATGATCTTAAAAAATTTAGGTTGGTTTTTATCCCAGTCTGAGTATAACGGATTACCATCAAACGGCTGGTTCAATCGATCCATCGGTCCGGTTCGGCTCTAATTAAAACATCAGTTATTAGTTCACTACAGCTAGATTATTATATTTTTAAGTAAAATGATGCAGAAATACAAGACATTGGTTTTACAAATTGCTGAGTAATATATTGGCAAAGAATTGGAACATAAAAATAAAAATAAAGTAAGTCAACCCGATAACATTAGTTATTATACTTAGCGAAGATGGATATAAATTCGTAGTATTACAAATTAATCCTATTTCTTTGAGCGTCCAATGTCTTAATTTATTAATACCTTATTTCCACACTTAATTTTATATTCAAATAATATTTAAAAATATAATAAAAGATATAATCGAATTTTTCATGATTTAAATAATATTTTAATTATCTATACCTATGACACAAAAAATAGTAGTTAAAGCTATAACTTTACATTGCATATGCTTTACTTTAGTGCTTATTTGATATTTTTATGATAAATATTTTTTTAAAAAATAAAGGATAGAAAGGAGGATAAAAAAATAAGTATCAGTTTTGACTATATTTATTTTAGATAAAAGAAGAAAAAAAAATATGCATAAATTTTTTTAATTAAATATATGATACGGGTAAAATCGTCATCGCGTTAATATCCGTGCATATGACAAAAAACGTTAGGATCATTTTCGATTTCCGCCGTCAAATATCAAGTGTAGAAAAGATAAAATTGCCATACTTCGGCAGGTCCGAGCTTCGACGATTCCGAGCTATCCTTATACCTCGGCAAGATCAAGGCATCCTCATACCTTGATCGAACCGAGCTATCCTTATACCTCGGCAGGTCCGAAGTATCCTCCTATGCTTCGGTCAGACCGAGATATTCATATGCTTCGACCAGGCCGAGTTACTTTTATTTCTCAAAAAAACCGAGATATCCTTGAACCTTTGCGGGATCGAGCTACCTTCACATCTAGTCCAAGTGCGCTTGCTACCTATCATCACGATGAATCCTTCACACGATGAATGGCTCCGATCACCTGATTTTCAAAGTGGTTTCGTCAAAGAGCTAGATGTGGAAAATTAACGAAAGTTCAAATCCATGATTATCTAGCAAGATTCCAGCCACGTGGATCCCCAACCATCCTAAGAGGAAAATAAAGCTAATGATGCCAAATGTAGCCTAGAGTCTATAAATAGCCGAATCTCAAAGCACCCACCAGCTTTCCTAACCGTTGATCCTCTAACGAATAGGATTCGAATCACACCGGCCTCGTAATAAACCTAATTCGAATTAGAGTCAAATCATTCTGATTTTTTACTTCCCAAGAATCATTCGAGAAGTTAGGTGAGCAACCCATCAATATTCAGACAACCTATAAATACCTTTCTTAAAAACTTTTTCAGGTAAGCTCACTCTCTCACTGAAAAACCCATTGAAGCTCAAGCAGCATTCAGAACTCTCGAAAGGCCATTCTTGAGGGACTCTTCTGTGTTGCTGCTAAATCACTTTTGAGGAGCGTCAGGCGACAGAAATGCTTCGTAGGCCTTCAGAGGAACGACAGGAACCACCTCCTTCAGCCGGGAACCTTCAAGAAAAGTCCCATACCGGTGGTTCCGGCGGGGACCCTCCGACGTTCAAGTCAGCGATTTGAAGAATATGGATCTGAATGAGAGAGTAGAGATTGAGTCCTTCCTCTCATTGGGGGCCAGGGTCTTTATATACATGTTCGGGGTCCCTCTTACCCTTCATCGATAACAGCCGAATCATATCTTTCGTTAAGATCGGCTTCATAGGTAGGCGCACAGCTGCTAAACGTGTGCCATAAGTATCGGCAACGACCCATAGTATATCAATAACCGCTCGTGATCTTGGCAAAAGAGAGACGGGTTGGCGGGCCACGTGGAAGTCCTGCGTAAACAGCGATGGGTGATAAAGTTAGTCACATGGGCCCCAAGGTGCAGCCATTGGGATAGAAGATGACGATTTGAGTTGAAGCCAGCTGTCCCTCGTAGAGAATTAATTATTGAGTGCTTGCATAGCACTATTCATGTGCAAGGCACTGTTCATGTGCATGGCACTGTTCACGTGCATGACTCTGTTCATGGCCGAGGGGAATAGGCCGAGGGGTTGAGGCCAAGGCCGTAAGGGAAAAAGCCGAGACCGAGCCAAAGTTGTTCATGGCCGAAAGAAAAAGCCAAGGCGAAGCTGTTCATGGCCGAAGGAAAAAGCCGAGGCCGAGGGGACTAATGTGGGAGCCATAAATGCCTTAATATACAAGAGAGAATAAGGCAATAAATGCCTTAGAGTAAATGGATGCTCGTGGCTTTTATGAGGCCATAAATGCTTTGGTGCGAGAGATGTTAGCTTTGTGCGAGGCCGAAGTTGTTCATGGCCGAGCTGTTCATGGCCGAAGGAAAAAGGCGAGGGGAAGCCATAAATGCCTTAATATATGGGAGAGAATAAGGCAATAAATGCCTTAAAGCAAGTAGATGTTTTAATATATGCTCGTAGCCTTTGAGGCAATAAATGCTTTAATACGGGAGAGAATAAGGCAATAAATGCCTTTGAGAAAGTGGATGCATGTAGGTCTCGACCGAGGCCGAGACGGGATGAAGAAGACGAGTGCAGAGACGAGATATCCGTGACACTCCATTCCATTAATTGCTCTCCAAGTCATTATGATCATTTCTGTACCGCTTCAGCCCATTGACTCAGGACATTAAATGACGGAAGGGGGCCTTCGAGAGAACCCATGCAACGGGGCCTTTTTCCATTTTGTTTTCTTTAATTATGACGAGATGCCAACGGGAGCAATGCCATGGACGAAATTAAATGCCCATTGCATTCTTTAAAAGAAAGCCTAGTAAACCAGCGAGGCCACCTATGAATTAAGCCGTTCAGGAAGGCCGCCAAAAATGGCCGTCTAAGAAAAATCATCTGAAAATTGTTATCTCGAGAGGATGCCATCAAAAAATTATTATTTTATTGCCCATGGGTCAACTGGCCCCATCAAATGCCCCCCACACTCCTGAGCTTAGGAGTGTAGAACTTTTTACCTTCACATCTGCCCTTTCTTATCAACTTCAACTATGATTCCTTCTAGGTGGAGAAACCCCTTTCCTTTTGCGCTGCCTTGTGTAGACGTCTTACGCTCTTTAGAGGCATGCTTTTTGCCTGTTAAAAAACTTTAAGCAAAGTTTGAGGGTAAGTGGGTTACCCTTGACTGGCAGCCAGTAATCCTCTCCCTATTCAAAGCCCGGAAGCGGATGCCCATCAACTGTGAGTTGGGGAGTCGGTTTCTCTAACTGAGTTGACTTTGGGTCTTCTACTTGTCATAAAATTTGAAAGTGAGTGCCCGTCAACTATGACCTGGAGAGTTGGCCTCTCCCAACTATGAGTTGTCTTGGGGCTTCTTGATGGCTGAAAGTGACCAGTAATATGTTGCAGGTATATAATTTAGATAAAGGTCTTACTCGATTGGCCATTGGCCGTTGAGGCAGAGTTAGAGCCGCTGTGAAGCCGTTGAGGCTGTGATAAAGCTGCTGAAGTTGTAATGAGGCCACAAAGGCAGATGAATGGAGCTGCTGAGGCTGATAGAGCCGTTGTGACTGCAATAAAACCGCCTTGGGGGTTTCGTGGCGGTCCGAGTGGTGACCGAGAGTTGCTGAAGTCGTTGGGTTCCTTTTAACCCCGAAGGTGACCTGAGAGTTGGAGAGTCGTCAGGTGCCTTTTCCCCTATGCCGATGATTTTTGTTGCCAACGCTGGAGTTAGTTTTCAGTCTTTGGTGCCGAGCTAGCCTCGGCTTGAGTGCCGATGGTACATCGGTCTTTGAGTGCTGACCGGAGTCCGGCTTTAGTGCCGATGGTACATCGGGCTTTAGGTGTTGAGCTGGAGTCGGGCTTTGGTGCCGATGGTACATCGGGCTTTGAGTGCCGAGCTAGAGTCGGGCTTTGGTGCCGATGGTACATCGGGCTTTGAGTGCCGAGCTAGAGTACTTTGGTGCCGATGGTACATCGGGCTTTGAGTGCCGAGCTGGAGTCGAGCTTTAGTGCCGATGGTACATCGGGCTTTAGGTGTCGAGCTAGAGTTGGGCTTTAGTGCCGATGGTACATCGGGCTTTAGTGCCGAGCTGGAGTCGGGCTTTAGTACCGATGGTACATCGAGCTTTGAGTGCCGAGCTGGAGTCGGGCTTTAGTGCCGATAGTACATTGGGCTTTAGGTGCCAAGCTGGAGTCGGGCTTTAGTACCGATGGTACATCGGGCTTTAAGTGCCGAGCTGGAGTCGAGCTTTAGTATCGATGGTACATCGGGCTTTAGGTGTCGAGCTAGAGTCGGGCTTTAGTACCGATGGTACATCGGGCATTGAGTGCCGAGCTGGAGTCGGGCTTTAGTGTCGATGGTACATCAAGCTTTGAGTGCCGAGCCAGAGTCGGGCTTTAGTGCCGATAGTACATTGGGCTTTAGGTGCCGAGCCGGAGTCGAGCTTTAGTGCCGATGGTACAACGAGCTTTGAATGCTGAGCTGGAGTCGAGCTTTAGTGCTGATGGTACATCGGGCTTTAGGTGCCGAGCTGGAGTCGAGCTTTAGTGCCGATGGTACATCGGGCTTTGAGTGCCGAACTGGAGTTGGGCTTTAGTGTCGATGGTACATTGGCTTTAGGTGCCGAGCTGGAGTCGGGCTTTGGTGCCGATGGTACATCGGACTTTGAGACGCCAATGCGAGATTGGTCTTGAATGCTGATGTAGAGTCGGTCTTCCCTCCATGACATTTTCAAGTATCAATGAAAGAAATACTGTTAAGTATGGTGTACTTAGCTCTTGTAGCACCCTTGTTTCTCTATGCTAATTTGAGTACTTTAGTCCGCTGGTGGCCTGCCCCCCAGGTAATCAAGTTAGTTGGAGTGGAGGTGTCGTTGCTTTACTTGGGCCTTCCCTCGCATTGGAGCCGGGACGAGATGTCTGTGGCCGGGAAGAAGCTAGAAACTGGGATGAAGCTGGAGGCCGTTGAGGAAAGCCATGATAGTTGGCGGCCGTTGAAGATGAGCGGCTGGGAGAGTCCGTCGAGGACGTTGCTGGGAGTTGATATCAGAGGCTGACGGAGTTGCTGGGAGGGCCTTTGCCTAGCTTCATTAGCATTGGACGCTACGCTCTCTGCAACCATGCACACCTCCCATAAGCATGGCCATTTACTCACATGGCAGACTCTCCAAAGTGATGTGAATTAGAGTGAAGGAGGGAGAGAGAGAGGGCGTGAGGGATAGAGGAAAGGTGGTGAGCTTGGTGCTCGGCCTGGGTTTGCGGCAGAGAGGAAGCTCCAAAGATGTGAATTAGAGTGGAGGGAGAGAGAAAGGCGTGAGGGAGAGAGGAAAGGTGGTGAGCTTGGTGCTCGGCCTGGGTTTGCGGTAGAGAGGAAGCTCCAAAGTGATGTGAATTAGAGTGAAGGAGGGAGAGAGAGAGGGCGTGAGGGAGAGAGGAAAGGTGGCGAGAGGGAGATGGGGATCTGGAGCTTGGTGACGTGGAGCTCAGGAGCATCTGGGGGCCGAGAGCGAAGTCGAAGGCAGGCTCTGTTTCGCGGATGCTTCCCTCGAGAAGAGATGAGGAAGGCCCTCAACCGCTGAGCCTCGGATGACTGGAAACAGCCGGGGAGAAACCCGGAGGTCAGAGCCCGCGGAAAGGACCGGGACGGTGCCCCTGGGGCTGGAGTTGGGATAAAGCCGTCGTTGGTCGAGGCTGTTGGGACCGTGGAGTCGGACTTGGGAGGCAGAGCCGTGGATCTGAGGCCGAGGCATCGGGGCTGCTTGAAGCTGAAAGCAAGAGTTGGCAGAGGGTAGCGGAGGCCAGGAGCAGAGTCGAGAGGCAGGAGTCTGTACGGAGAGGGCGCCGGGAGGCCGGGAGCCTCCTCGCGCGGAAGACGAAGCCTTGGAGCTTCCGAGAGGAGCTTGGGAGCAGCTGTGGGGTTTCTGTGCCAGGGCCCAGTTGCGTGGGGAGGAGAAGACGGAGACGGGATCTGGAGACGGAGGCCCTCTGAGGTCGACGGAAGCTGGGCGAAGGGAGATGGGGGCCAAGGTGGAGCTCGAGCATCTGCAGGAGACGAGAATGGCAGCCTCGGAAACTCGCTGGAGTCGGCAACTGGAGTCGAGGGGGAGCTCGGGAGGCAGCTGAGCTCAGGCGCAGGGGACCGGTGGCTGTTCGGGACAGTCGGAAACGTCCATGGCTTCGTGCGGAGGAGAGCCTCGGGACGGAGCCAGGAGGAAGCTGTCCGCCAGAAGAGAGGAAATGGGAACTGCTGCAGGGGAGCTCGGGAGCTCGCTGGAGTCGTGGTCGGCAGCCGAGTTGGGAGCTCGAGCGCTTGCATGAGTTGGACTCGGGTCCGAAGACGCATGCATGGCCGAAGGAGCTGGAGCCGGGATCCACCGAGGCCGAGGGGGAGTCGGCGTGGGTCCAAAGGTGTCGCCGGCTGCCTGAGAGGCCGGAGGAGGCCGAGATGAGGCCGGACGAGGCCAAGACGGGGCAGCAACGGCTGCCTGGGAGGCCGAAGAAGAGTCGGGAACTTGGCTCTGGTTCTTTTCTTCCGGGAACAGTGGATTGGTTCTTGCCGGTGCCTTCCTCCACCAGCGTTGGTTTTGAAAGTAGCCTCCACTCCCTCCTCGTTCGTGGTTCTTTGGGAGGGTGTCTGGTCCTAGTTATAGCAGCTGGTAGTGGCCGGAAGTCATCGTGCAACAGGGTATAAATTATGCCCCGTTTCTTGTCCGCTTGATTTGCTATGGGATGGTGGCTGGATGATGGATCCAAGAGCATCCGGAGGCAGCCGGGCTGCCCAGAGGTCGGTCGAGAGGACCTTGAAGTAGGGAGCCCCCGTCCGGAGAGGACCAGGGAAAACTGGGAGCTGAAGGTCGCGACGAGGCTGCTGGGAGTTGGTGTCGAGGTGAAGGCTGAGCTTCCGAGGAAGCACCGTGGCCAACTGGAAGACGTTGGTCAACAGTCCCTTAATAATTTGTTGCTTGAGTTTCTCTTCTCTTCTATTCTCCCATCCGATGGAAGGAAATCTCTAGCGTCTCTCCCTCCGATCTTAGTGGATTCAATCTGATACTCCATCAAAGGTATGTTGTAGAGCCTGATGTGTATTTCAAAGCTTAAATCCTAAGATGGAGGTTTATAGGCTCCATAGGGTTAAGGCCCAGGTTGTTGGGTCTTGAGGGGGCTAGTCTATCATTGGGCTGTTGGGTTGGTCCAAGGGAGTTTTTTAGGGTTTATTATCCATATAATATGGCACCGGTTCATGTGTGGTGCTGGTTTTATTTTGGTGGCCGTCATGGGGATGGGTTATATATAGTCATGTAACGATGATGATTATAGATGAATGAAAGAAACCTTTTCTCCCTAGAATAAGCTATCCCTTCTCTTCCTCCTCCTCTCTTTCTCACATATAGATGCCCTAGGTTTCTAGGGTTTTATTGCTGCCATCTCTGCCCTAGCCATCTTCTTGGAGCCGCCTCTCTCAAGGAAGGAGAAGGAAGAAACCTAGCAGTACCTTCTTCTTGGGCAGCGTCTCTTGATTTTCTGGATCAGATCTGAAGGTTCACGTGAGGAAGAAGAGAGGCCACGACCCTCTCTTACAATCTTGGGGCGCAAGAAACCAAAGAAAATCCTAGTTGCTAATCAATCTGGGAAGATTACCAAGATCAAGATCCAAAATTCTGCTGCAGAATTTCAGCAGGGATATCATCTCGCTTCCGCATCTCCACATGACTTGGGGCTGGTCGAATGCGTGCTATGCTCCAAGGTTAGAAAGAGGACGATCCACTCTTCATTTGGTATCAGAGCCTCGGTGATTTGGTGAGAAAAGATTGGATCTTGGGCGTTTCTTGGTAAGATATCAAACCAGAAATTTCTGCAGCAAGTTTAATTTTCTGTTTTTGTTGTGTGCATTGTTTCTTGGTTGGATATGGCATCTAGTAGCTTTAAATTCGATTTTGAAAAGTATGATGGCAAGGGAAACTTCACCCTATGGCAGCAAAGGGTGAAGGATTTATTGGTACAGCAAAGGATTTATAAGGTCTTGGTGAAACAAAGACCGGATAATGTAAGTCGTGAGGATTGGGAGGAGTTAGAGGAGATTGCATTTAGCACAATCAGGATGTGCTTGGCTGATCAAGTCTTGCCGAGATTTGCACACAGACCACGGCAAGGGGGCTCTGGGAAACTTTAGAGAACACTTACATGGGAAAGAGCATGACAAACAAGTTGTGGTTGAAGAAACAGTTGTACAGCTTGAGAATGCCTGAGGGAGGAGATCTTGTGGCCCATATTCAGAAATTCAATCAAGTGTGCTCAGAGGTGATGAGCCTTGATGTGAAAATTGATGAAGAAGACAAGACCCTCATCTTGTTGTGTTCGCTACCCAGTTCCTATGATGGTCTGATTACAACCTTGGTGTATGGGAAGGAGACCCTGAATTATGAAGAGGTTGTGGGGGTGCTGAGATCAAACCAGCAAAGAGAAAAGATTCGCATGGGAAACTCTAACACGGAGGTACTTGCTGTGAATGAGAGGCAAGGAAGACCCTGGGAAAAGGTTAGAGGCAAGTCCAAAGGCAGATCTAAGTCTCGGGGCAAGCAGAAAGCATGGAAGTGTTACAAGTGTCATCAGATTGGTCACCTGAAGAGAAATTGCCCACTTCTGAAGAATGAGAAGGGGAAGGGCATTTCCAAGGGAGGTTCAACCAGCAATGGTGGTGCAAATTCATCTGAAGACAGTGAAGATGATGTACTGGTAGTTTCAGATGGGACCAAGAAGTGTGATAGTTGTTGGACACTTGACTCAGCATGTTCTCACCATTATACTTCGCATAGGGAGTGGTTTGCAACTTATGAAGAATCTGATGGAGGGAGTGTATGCCTTGGTGATAATCATCCTTGTAAGGTTGCTGGAGTTGGAAGCATAAGGGTGAGGATGTATGATGGGGTTATAAGGACTTTAACAATGTCAAACATGTCCCGGAGTTGAAGAAGAATCTAATTTCTTTGGGCTACCTGGAGAAGCATGGGTATGCTTTTGGAAGCCAGCCGGGGAGTGGATGTTTGAGGATAACCAAGGGTGCATTAGTGGTGATGAAAGGGAGAAGGTTGGAAAATAATCTCTATCAGATGGAAGGCTCAGTGGCCATAGATGGTGCAGAGGTGCTAGCAGCGGCACAGGAGGAACAGTTGGTCTATAAACTGTGGCACTATCGAATGGGACACATGAGTGATAAAGGGCTTATAGAACTCAGCAAAAGAGGTCTAATTCCAGCACTTAAGAAGGAGGACAATGACATCTGTGAGCCCTGTATTTATGGTAAACAACATAGGGTGAGGTTTGCCAGCAGTTCCAAGCAGAGTGAAGGTATTCTGGAATTAGTTCACTCAGATGTATGGGGACCGGCCCCTGTGTCAGCCAGAGGTGGGGCTAAGTATTTTTTAACTTTCATTGATGACTACTCCAGGAAGGTATGGGTATATCTGATAAGAGAAAAATCAGAGGTATTTGCCCGGTTTAAAGCTTGGAGAGTTGGTGTTGAAAAGGAGACAGGAAAACCCGTGAAGTGTTTGAGATCTGACAATGGAGGGGAGTATACAAGCAATGAATTCAGAAGCTACTGTGAGGAAAATGGGATCCAATGCCATTACACAGTAAGGATGACTCCCCAGCAGAATGGTGTGGCAGAGAGGATGAATCGTACATTGACAGAGAAGGCTAGGAGTTTGAGGCTGCAGGCATCACTGCCCAAGGTCTTTTGGGGTGATGCAATTATGTTCTCTGGTTTTCTTGTTAACAGGTCCCCTAATAGAAAACTTGATGGAGGCATTCCAGAGAGATTTGGAGTGGGAAGAAGGTGGAGCTTGGACACCTAAGGATTTTTGGTTGCCCAGCCTATGCACATGTGGAGGCAACTGAAAGGAGCAAGCTGGACCCAAAATCACAAAGGCTGATCTTCATCGGGTATCCACAGGGAGTTAAAGGCTATTTGCTATGGAGTTCAGATTCACAGAAGTGTATCATCAGTAGAGACATTATTTTTGATGAGAAGAGCATCTTGAAGAGATCAGAGATTGCAGATGGAGCTGAAAAGGCTGAACAGGACAGCAGTGGACAGCATTGGCTGACAGGTGATGTACCTTCTACTTCTACTTCAAAACATGCTTCTTTTGAGGTGGAGTTTGGTATGAATGTTCCAATACATGTAAAGGATCAGCCAGAAGAGCCATCAATTCAAAAGGAGGTGCAGGCAGAGTCACACACTTCAGCTTTGAGAGATGATCAAAGGGGTGTGGCACTACACAAGGCAAAGCGTACCATCATCAAACCTGCTCGGTATCGCATTGATGACATGATTTTCTATGCTCTAATCACTGCAAATGAAGATCCAGAGACCTTCCAAGAAGCCATGGAAAGTTCAGAAAGAGACTCATGGATGCATGCCATGATGGAGGAGATGGAGTCCCTGGAAAAGAACAAGACATGGCAGCTAGTGGATCTACCTAGAGATGCTCGGGCCATTGGTTCACAATGGGTGTTCACAAAGAAGGAGGCACCTTCAGAGCAAGGTGGAGTCAGATACAAAGCAAGGCTTGTTGCTAAGGGGTTCTCACAGAGAGAGGGAGTGGACTACACAGAGGTATTCTCTCCAGTGGTACGTCATGCTTCAATTTGTGTGTTGTTATCTCTTGTAGCACAACATGGTATGGAGTTGCAGCAGATGGATGTGAAGACGGCTTTCTTACATGGGAGTCTAGAGGAGAGGATATACATGAAGCAACCAGAGGGTTTCAAGGAATCTGGATTGGAAGAAAAAGTGTGTCTACTAAAGAAATCGCTCTATGGTTTGAAGCAGTCACCCCGTCAATGGTACAAAAGGTTTGACACTTTTATTTTGGGCCTTGGGTTTTCTAGATGTGAACATGATACTTGTGTCTATGTAAAAAATGTGGATGAGGATGATGCACTGTATCTCATTCTATATGTGGATGATATGCTCATTGCCAGCAGGAGTGTTAAAGCAGTGAATGGACTGAAATATGCATTATCAATAGAATTTGAAATGAAGGATTTGGGGTCAGCTAGGAAGATACTTGGGATGGAAATTTACAGAGATAGGACCAAGGGAATTCTACACTTGTCATTGGGTGGATATATTCACAAGGTGTTGGAGAGGTTTGGGATGGATAAGGCCAAACCAGTTGGAACACCTTTGGCTAATCACATGTCTCTTTCTAAGTTACAGAACCCCCAGATAGATGAAGAGAAAGAGTACATGGAGAGAGTTCCATATGCTAACTCCACGTCTCCTTTTGTTCCTGCAGCCGAGAGCCTTAAAATTTTAGTTAGCTGGGGAGCTAACTGGGAATGCATGGCTCTTTCTTTTGACCTTTTACTTTTGCTGTTAGTTAGCTGGAGAGCTAACTAGCAACCATTTTAGTTAGCTAACGTGCTGCCTCTGGACGATTTCTTTTGCTGTGGCCTCTCTTGTTAGCTAGCTGACTAGCTAGCTGAGGTTACATTCTTTATCTCTTCACCAAATGCATTAACGTCTTCAGCTGCCTGGAGTTATTTTTTCAGTCAACTACCGCCTGAGTTCTTAATCTGCTCTTTCCCTCTTTCTCTCTCTCTCTCTATTGCTATTTTAAGCTACATTTAACTTTTGGATTTTTGAATGTTTGCAGTGCTCTTCCTTCCTCAAATGGAGATCAGCATTCAATGCTTAAGGAAAACATTTATAACGGTTATATTTTCTTTCCATTTTTATTTCCATTTGTTCCTAATGTATCTAACGGATCTTTTCTTGTTGGATGATTATAAAAGGTGGGATTTAAAGCACACCATGACGATTCGGAAAAAGAGTTTTTAAAGAGAGAAAATCCAAGAAAAGAGCTCATATTGCATATTGTTGAGTGGTTGTTGCTATGCATTCAAGTTCATTCATTGCTCCAAAAAGTCGTCCGGATCTTTGAAGCTTTTCAAGCAATTAAGACTTCAGCTACTTCAATCTCGTCCATTCATTGTTGAGTTTATTGCTTCAAAATTGTAAAGTATACTCTAAATATTTGCTCATTATGGGAGCTTCTCTTTATCATTCCTTGATCGTTTTTGTAAAAGGGTTAGTGTTAACCCTGATTATTTAGGCTTCCTTGTGCCCTGAAACAAGAGGACTAGCCTAGGTTTGGCTAGGGGATTTGGCTTCCTTGTGCCGTGAAACAAGAGGACTAGCCTGGTGTGGCTAGGGGTTTTTGGCTACCTTGTACCGTATAAACAAGAGGGCTAGCCTAATTTGGCTAGAGGTTGTAATCGTTGTGATACGATTAGTGGAATTCTCAAAGGTTTTGGGGAGTGGATGTAGGTGCTGAGTTTGGCACCGAACCACTATAAACTTCTGTGTGTTTGTGGTTGTTTGATTCTCTACTGTTATCATTCTGTGCACTCCACTACACCATTGTAAATCAAAATTAGGGTTTAAGCACATACTTGCATAGTAATCTCAATTTTTTTAATAACCCAATTCATCTCCCTCTTGGGTTGCTACATCTGGGCAACAAGTGGTATCAAAGCAGAGTGCTCTTGATTCCTATAGCTTTGAAAGCTTAGAGCTAAAGATCAGTAGTAATCCAAATGGGATCTACGTTGACCGAAGGACAATCAACTAATAGACTACCTTTGTTCAATGGAACAAACTACACATATTGGAAAGCACGAATGAAAATCTTCATTCAAGCACTAGATTATGATTATAGGGAATCATAATTAATGGACCACACACACCCACTATTATGATTGAAAATATTAATATTGCAAAGCCTGAATCTGAATGGGATGAGCAAGACAAGAAATTAGCTCAATTAAATGCTAAGGCTATGAACGTTCTTTATTGCTCTCTTGATGCAAATGAGTTTAATCGCATATCTACTTGTATGTCTGCTAAGAAAATCTGGGATAGACTTGAAGTCACCCATAGGGTACAAATCAAGTCAAGGAATATCCAAAATAAATATGCTTGTTCATAAGTATGAATTATTTAAGATGAATCCTGCTGAAAATATTACTGATATGTTTACAAGATTTACTGACATTATTAATGGATTAAAAAGTCTTGAAAAATCTTATGCTAACAGTGATCTGGTTAGAAAAATCTTAAGATCTTTACCTAGGACATGGGGAGCAAAAGTCACTGCAATTCAAGAAGCAAAAGATCTCAACACTTTATCACTTGAAGAGTTGGTCGGTTCTTTGATGACTCATGAGCTTCAGCAACGACAACATATCGATGAAGATGAATCAAAGAAGAAAAGGACTATGGCTTTGAAGTGTGTTACTCAAGAAGATGAAAGTGAAGAAACCACTAGTGATAGTGAGAAAAATGATGAAATGGCACTTATTTCAAGGAAATTTAAAAGTTCAAAGAGAAAGAAATTTGGAAAAAGAAACTATTTGTCAAAGAAGACCATAGCAAAGATAAGGAAAAGAGTGAACCTCCTACATGCTATGAGTGCAAGAAGCCTGGACACATCAGACCAGATTGTCCACTACTAAAGAAAGGATCTAAAAGAACAAAGAAAAAGGCAATGATGGCTACTTGGAGCGACAGTGAAGCAACAAGTTCAGAAGATGAAGAGAAAACTGAAGTTGCAAATGTTTGCTTCATGGCTGATAATGATGAGGTAAGCCCTAACTTTTTAGATGACTTTACCTTTAATGAATTACAATGTGTATTTTATGAACTTATTGATGATTTTGCAAATTTAAGTTCAAAAAGCAAAGAATTGAAAAATGAAATCAAAAATCTTACTCTTGAAAAAGAAAGAATTTCAAAGGATAATGATCATTGTTAAAGGAAAACCAAGATTTGAAAAAAGAAGTGGATAAATTGAAACCAATTGTTGATAGATTTAGTCTAAGTTCAGAAAAATTAGAAATGATTTTAAATAGTCAAAGAGCTGTTTACAATAGAGTAGGCCTTGGATACAATACTTTTGAAAGACAAAAATTTTTAAAAATATTTATGAGCATGCTGATGATTCTACTAAAATTATATGTTTTAAATGCGAAAAAATTGGAAACAAAGCTTATAATGTCAAACACAAAAGATAAGAAAGATATGGGTTCCAAAAGGAACCATCTTGACTAACCCTAAAGGACCCAAAAAAGCTTGGGTACCTAAAAATAAAAATTGAAATTATGTATGTAGGTGTATCTTGCAACCCGAGCAATTAAAAGATAATGGTACTTGGATAGCGGGTGCTCAAGACACATGACTGGTGATGAATCGCAATTCATCACTTGGAAGCAAAAGATGGAGGTGATGTTACTTTCGGTGATAATGGCCAAGGAAAAATAATTGGCATTGAAAAAATAGGTATCACACCTCATGCTTATATTGATAATGTTTTGCTTGTGAAAGGACTGAAACATAATTTACTTAGCATTAGTCAACTATGTGACAAAGGATTTAATGTTTCTTTTAAATCATCTCTGTGCATTGTTAAAAATCCTGCAAATGAAAACATGAAATTTGTTGGTCATAGGCATGGTAATGTATACATTGTTAATTTAAATAATTTGCATGATCAAATATTGATTGCCTAGTTGCTACTAATAATAAAACTGATAATAGTTGGTTATGACATCGTAAGCTAGCTCATGCAAGCATGGATTTACTATCTAAATTAATTAAGAAGGATTTAGTACATGGTTTGCCAAAACTTATTTTTGAAAAAGATAAGATTTGTAATGCTTGTCAATTTGGAAAACAAACCCGAGTTTCTTTTAAATCAAAGAATTTAGTTTCAACCACTAGACCTTTGGAGCTCTTGCACATTGATTTATTCGGTCCTACAAGAATGACTAGTCTAGGAGGAAAAAGATACGGTTTTGTTGTTATTGATAATTTCTCTCACTTTACATGGGTTTTATTTCTATCTAGTAAAGATGAAGCATTTTAGCATTTCAAAAATATTCAAAAGAATTACAAATGAAAAGAATTCTTCTGTTTTATCGATACGAAGTGATCATGGAAAAGAATTTGAAAACAAATCTTTTGAAGAATTTTGTAATGAAAATGGAATTGAACATAATTTTTCTGCACCAAGAACACCTCAACAAAATGGAGTAATTGAAAGAAAGAATAGAACATTAGAGGAAATGGCGCCGCGTACCATGTTGTGTAAAAGCAATCTTCCAAAATATTTTGGGCAGAACCTATTAACACTGCATGTTATGTTTTAAATTGTGCATTAATCAGACATGTTTTGAAAAAGACTCCATATGAACTTTGGAAAGGAAGAAAACCTAATATAAGTTACTTTCATGTTTTTGGATGCCGATGTTTTGTATTAACTAATGGAAAATCAAACCTTGATAAATTTGATGCTAAGTCTGATGAAGGAATTTTTCTTGGATATTCTTTACATAGTAGAGCTTTTAGAATTTTCAACAAAAAGACTTTAATAGTTGAAGAATCAATTCATCACTACAAGAGAACAAAAATATAGCGACGCCCAAATGCATTGCTAATGCATCACTAAACATGCTATTGTGACGCATTAGCGACACAATGACGGCATTGCTACGATGATCGTCGTAATATCAATTTGTCGCAATTGCGTCGCTTAACAGCGACTCTCTGCGACGCACTAAATGCGTCGCAATATATTACGATGCAACTAAATGCATCGCAATATTGCAACGCATCCTAAATGCGTCGCAATATATTGCGACGCAACTAAATGCATCGCAATATTGTGATGCATCCTAAATGCGTTGCTAATTTTAAAACTAATTTTTAATATTTAATATTATTATTAAATATTGCGATGCATTCGATTGCATCATAATATTGCGATGCATACTACGTTGTAATATTTAATAATAATATTTTAAATATATTAGCGACGTAATTTGAGTTGCTAATGCGTCACTAATTAATTTTTAAAAAAAATATTATGACACCAGGTCATTGCGTTGCAATATTTAATAATAATATTTTAGATATATTAGCGACGTAATTTGAGTCGCTAATGCGTCACTAATTAATTTTTTTTAAAATATTGCGATGTCAGGTCATTGCATCGTAATATTTAATAATAATATTTTAGAAATATTAGTGATGCAATTTTAATCGCTAATGCATCGCTAATTAATTTTTTTTAAAAAAATAAAATATTAAAAATTAAAACGGTTAATACAATTTCATTACATTTAATATTGATCGAAATATTCATAACTCATATTGATCCAAACATTCATCATTTAATTTTCAAAATAATTAATATATTAAAATTTTGAAGTTTTTATGTACAAAATATAAAAAGTAAAGAAAAAAATACATCAAGAATCGGCACGATCACGTGGAGGCTGAAACCCTGCGACATGCGGCTAACCATATCCTACAACTAACGCATTTGCTCTCGCACGTCTGCAAGCTCCTACTGAAGGCCTCCCGTACGCTGCTCAAACTCGTGCTCAACCTCCTGTCGAACCTCTTGCCGAATGTCCTATCGAACCTCCTAACGAACCTCCTCCGTGATAGATCTCCGAATGTCGTCTAAACGCTCGGCAGGAATATCGCGAGCTGGAGGCCTGATAGGGAAAATATGCAGATGCTCTAGTGCCCAGACCATAGACCCTGCGGTCTCGCGGCTGGGCACAACAGCCTCCAAAAACACACATCGACTCTCCTCTGCTCAGAGTTCGACGGGCGTCCCCCCATCAGTGGAGTCGACCTGCGATTCCTGGAAGTGAAGCTCCTCGACTCGTGTCTTTGAATTATAAAATCAACAATAAATGAATCAATAAATTTCTCTAAATAAAATTTTAGAAATTAAACAGATACAACAAAGCTAATTTCTTACTGCAACCTCCCGTGATCGTGTATAGACCCAGGAACCATCCCTCCTGGTGTGTGTCACCCTGAATAGACAAAACTCACCAGGATCTCTGCCCTCCTGCTCAGACTATAACAACAGAAAAATTGATATTAAAGTAAGTATTTGTAAATAACTAAATTAGTAATTAAATTATTTATAACTAAACCAATTTTATTTTACACAACTAAGGTCCCTACCCTGCAAGGCCGGGCCACGGTTACGAAAATTGTTGTGCTAGCAAGGACCGAGGCACAGGTTCATGCCAGGCTAATGCTAGGGATTGGGTTCAGGCCGGGCCGCAATGCGGTCCGTTCAATCATCGGACTTCATAAGCAATCAAGTGTCCTAAATTAATTCCACCTTCACTCCATGTCTAAAAGGTGAGGCCCTATCCCATTCAAGAATATTTTTTGTGATATGTTATTCTGCTATTAATTATCATTGATGGTTTACATTGAAATTTCAGCAGCAT
Source organism: Calamus simplicifolius (assembly GCA_900491605.1). Classification (NCBI taxonomy): domain Eukaryota; kingdom Viridiplantae; phylum Streptophyta; class Magnoliopsida; order Arecales; family Arecaceae; genus Calamus; species Calamus simplicifolius. Next base: position 980,074 of record UESW01004308.1, read on the forward strand.
TTCCCATATGTTCTCCTAAATGTGTGGCATATATGCCACACTAGGAGAATGCATGAGCAAATACAAACCGCAATCTCAATCAACGATGATTAATAGCAGACTAACATATCGCAAAAAATATTCTCAAACTGTCCATCAGGATAATTTAAGAATTTGCAAGACTAAGTCTTACAAATTCTCAAACGGGTCTAAAGGTTATAGTGCTGTGATTAATAATATGAAAATCCGAAGACAATCGAACTTATGCTTGTTATTCATAAATTCTTGTCAATTATACATATATAGGAATAGTGTTCTATATATATAGTCACTGACTTCTTAAGATTATTATGTCGAATATAAATGTTTGTGAAGACTAAAATATAATCATTGAAACTACTAATTTGTTGCTGAAAATTAAATAAAACTACAACAAGACTTTCATTCTAGCATTATATAATTTAATGCATCATTCAATTTGAAGCAGAATGTAAATAATCAAGACATAACAATTATAAATAACTATAAATACATAAATATTTTTACATAAATAGCTATAAAGAAATAAAATAGGCTTGGCAGCTTATTGAACCAACATGATGTATCATGCTAATTCTCTAAAGCCACATGTGAGAAACAGTCATGAAAATGAAAGGCACAACTCCTAATAATAGTCATTATTAGGCTACCAGCTGCCAATCTAATCTAGGCCTAACCTAATGCATAAAATCTTAACTGTGATTATAATATAAAAATTATGATTAATATCCTATTAGAGTGGAACCGGAATTAAATCACGTGATCTAGCCTAAATGAAACTCTAATTGTATCATGAGTAACAATTCTAGTGTTAGGCTTGCTTTTAATTTAAGAAATCGAGTTGTTGGATAATAATATTTTTTTAAATTAAATAATGATGATCATTAATAATCTAAATTATTGAATATGATGTTACTTTTTCTAAACATTTATATATAAAAAAATATGATATTAATAATCTAAATCATTGAATATGATGTTACTATTTCTAAATCATTGAATATGATATTAAATTATAAAATATTTTTAGAGCTTCAATTTTAGTTATCATGTTTTAAATTTTATTTAAATTTTATTATAAATCTTTTTTATGCTCTACATGGTCCCTTTCTTTTTGCTAGATTATAAAATGTTCTGATAAAAATTAAGGTTCTTTTTTAACTCATTTTAAAAATATTATATATTTCAATATTATAAATATTAATATGTATTATGTATAATATAATACATATTAATATAAATATATTAATATTTAGAAATATATTATATAATATTTAGTATTCAAGTTAATAAATATTAATCATTTAAAAACTAATATTTATATATTATAATATATAATAGTGTTTAAAATATTAAATATAATATTAATTTAAATATTATGTTATATAGTTAATAGTAAATATAAATATATATTAAATATTTAAAACTTATTTTTTAACTTAATTTTTTTTTAACGGTGGCCTGGCCACCGTGGCCAGGCCACCGCCGGCCATGGTAGTGTCTCAGGCCACGGCCATGGCCGGCGCCTCAGGGGTGGGGGAAAAACCCCACCCAACCAATTTTTTTTTATTTTTTTTACGGTGGCCTAAGGAAAACGGGAGGGCGGGGGAGGGGAGTGGGGAAAAGGGGCTTACCTCGGTAGAGAGGGATGCCGTCGGGGTGGGGGGGCTGCCGCCGATGTTCCTAGCACCGGGGGAGAGGGTGGGGGGGAGCCGGAGGAGGGGACGGCGGTGGAGGAGTAGGGTTAGAAGAAAAAGAAGAAGAGACCGGGGGGGTCGGGCGCGACTGAGGTTATATATTAGGGCTTAGCGACGCAATTTTGCATCGCTAATCCCTCGCTATTTTTTTTATAATTTATTTTAGATAGCGACGCAATTGTGCATCACTAACCCGTCACTAATTGATTTTTTTTTTATTATTTTCTGGGAAATTTAGCGACGCAATTATTTGCGTCGCTAATGAGTCGCTAATTTGGCGGCAATGACCGGCGCAAATTTTTTTATTTTCCGGTAAAAAGCGTCGCTAATGCGTCGCAATATTTTTATTTCATAATTATATTTCATTAAAAAATTTCCTAAAAATAATTGCGATGCATCAGGTTGTGTCGCAATGTTTTATTTTTATTTTTTTTATAACATTTATTTTAAAAAATATATTGCAATGCAATAAATGCATCGCAAAATTATAAATTATTTTTTAAATTTTTTTGTTTATTGCATCGCTAATGAGTCGCTATTTAACGGAATTTAATTTTTAAAACTTTGCGACGCACTGATTTGCATCGCAAATTTTTATTTGATAATTATATTTGATAAAAATTATTTTTCCTGAAATAATTGGGATGCATATGGTTGCGTCGCAATGTTTTATTTTTTATTTTTTTATAACATTTATTTTTTTATAATATTACGGCGCAACAAATGCGTCGCAAAATTTAAAATTATTTTTTTTAACTTTTCTCGTTTATTGCATCGCTAATGCGTCGCTATTAACGTAATTTAATTTTAAAAGTCGTGACGCAACGAGTTGCATCGCAATATTTTTATTTGATAATTATATTTGATAAAAATTATTTTTCTTGAAAATAATTGCGATGCATATGGTTGCATCGTAATATTTTATTTTTAATTTTTTTATAACATTTATTTTTTTATAAAATATTGCGACGCAATAAATGCGTCGCAAAATTAAAAATTATTTTTTTAACTTTTCTAGTTTATTGCATCACTAATGAGTCGCTATTTAACATAATTTAATTTTTAAAAAGTTGCGATGCAATGAGTTGCGTTGCAATATTTTTATTTAATAAATATATTTGATAAAAATTATTTTTTCTAAAATAATCGCGACGCATATGGTTGCGTCGCAATGTTTTATTTTTAATTTTTTTATAACATTTATTTTTTAAAAAAATTTGCAATGCAATAAATGCGTCGCAAAATTATAATTTTTTTTTAATTTTCTGGTTTATTGCGTCGCTAATGCGTCGCTATTTAACATAATTTAATTTGTTCAAAAATTTGCGATGCACTGATTGTGTCGCAATATTTTTATTTGATAATTATATTTAATAAAAATTATTTTTTTCTGATCGATCCTGGTCGGCGACGACCGATCTCGGACCGTTGCGATTGATCCGATCGGTGAAATCTAACGGTTGCGATCGATCGAAGCCATGATTGATCTCGATCGGCGATGACCGATCTCGGACCGTTGCGATCGATTCGTCGGTGACGATCCGACGGTTGCGATCGATCGAAGCCATGATCGATCCCAGTCGGCGATGATCGATCTTGGACCATCGCGATCGATCCGATTGGCGACGATCCGACGATTGCGATCGATTGAAGCCATGATCGATCCCGGTCGGCGGCGACCGATCTCGGACCATCATGATTGATCCGATCGGTGACGATCCGACGGTTAAGATCGATCAAAGCCATGATCGATCCCTGTCGGCGGTGACTGATCTCAGACCATCGTGATCGATCCAATCACGATGATCCGATGGTTGCGATTGTTGGAAGATTATTGAAAATTATATGCCCCAATCCTTTTGATTTTGATGATTACTAAAAGCCATGAGTATGATAAAAGATGCAATGAGTTTATTTACATGTGCAATGAATTTATTTTGAACAATCAATGAGAATGTTAAAGTTTGACATTAATCATTTTGAAAGTAACTTTAAGCTCAATGTTTAAGCTTTCAAAAAGAAATTTTATAATTCATAGATTAATCAATGAGTTTTTGGAATGCTTCTTGAATTAATTCTTAATGTCAATTTTATTGAATTCAAGTCAAAACAATGATTTAAAATGAATCTGGAACGATTTTAAAGTCAATCAGAAAACTTTCTGATTTTTGATACGTTCCGGAGCCGACTCTTGAGTTTCAGAGTCGACTCCCTCAGAGAACAGAAATGTCTATCTGTCTCGAGTCGACCCACGTAATTTCACGAGTCGACCCCCGATTTTGTCGAGCCGACTCCATGACTGTGCGAGTCGACTCCGCTCAGACACCAGAGGTGTGTTTTTCTGAGCACTTCGCGAGTCGACCCCAACTTTTCATGAGTCGACCCCCGACTTTCAGGAGTCGACACTTTACTTTTGGTGAGTCGACCCCCATGACTTTCTGACATTTCTATTTTTAGTATCACGAGCTCGAGCCGACTCGGGAAAGCATGAGTCGACTCCAGCAAATCTGGGCAAAATTTTTACGGATGCCAACTCAGCTCAACGGTAAGATTTTTGATTAACGGCTATTTTTCTTTGTTTCTAACGGCTATATTTTTGCAGAATCTATAAATAGAGAAGCCGTTTTCAAATCAAGAGAGACAATAGAGAGATATTTATTTCAAAGAAAAAGAAGAGAAAAATCGGAAAAACAGAGCTTCAGTTGAAAAAATCCGTGATTCAAAATAGAGTGAAAGAAAGAGTGTGAAATCAAAGGAAGTTCCTTCTGTGTTCAAGCTCAAAATCCAAGGAAGCTTCAGAAGAAAATCCAAGTGCTATTCAAGAGCATCTCAAGAGATTTTCAACACTCAAAGAAAAGAGGAAAAGCTCAAATCAACTCCAACACATCTTCCGTGAAGAATCCAAGCTGAGGCCGATTCTACACTTCAAAGGAGTTGAAGAAAAGAAGAAAAGCTCAAAGCCAACCAACTGCAAATCAGGCTTTCTAAACTTATTCTTACATTTGTTTATCTGCTCATTGAGGAGCTTTGTAACTAAAAAACAATATTTCTATTCTTTGTGTCTAGTTCAATCTGGGGGATTGAACTAGAGGAGGTAGTCTTACCTCGGTTCAAGCTTGGTTAAGCTTGGGTTAGGGTTTTTGTGCTGGTGAGCCCTTGAAAACCAGCTGGGTTCGTTGTGCGCCCGGGAAAACAACAAGTTTGAGTTGTGAGCTTGTAAAACAACTCTGCTGTAATCTAGGGTGATTATAGTGTGGACCCAAGTGAATCTTGGGAGTGGACGTAGGTGTTGGATACACCGAACCACTATAAAATCTTGTGTTTGCCGTGTTCATTGTCTCTATCTCTGTTTTATTCACTGCAATTTATTTGCATTGCTATTGCCTTCATTCATCTAAGCAAATAATTTTAAAAGGCTAATTTTTAAAGAACCCAATTCACCCCCCCCCCTCTTGGGTTGTCATCTGGGCCAACAATTGGTATCAGAGCTAGTGCTCATTAGATTTTGATCACACGATCAAGAGCTAAAGTTCCAAATGGCAACACAAGTTGGTTCATTTGCTGAAGGTCATTCTACGAATAGACCTCCACTGTTTAATGGCTCAAATTATTCTTATTGGAAAGCTAGAATGAGGATATTCATTCAAGCTTCTGATTATGAGCTATGGGGTGTTATAATCAATGGACCTAGTACACCCACACATGTTATAGATGGCACTATTGTTCCTAAGCCCGAAAGGGACTGGAATGATAATGATAGGAAAATGGCACAGCTTAATGCTAAGGCCATGAATGTCTTATATTGCTCCTTAGATGCTAATGAATTTAATAGAATCTCCACATGTAATTCCGCAAAGGAGATTTGGGATAGATTAGAGGTTACCCATGAGGGTACCAATCAAGTAAAAGAATCTAAAATTAATATTCTTGTTCATAAATATGAATTATTTAGCATGGAACAATCTGAAACCATTGCATGCATGTACACTAGATTTACAGATATTGTAAATGGTTTGAAAAGTCTTGGTAAGACATATACTAACTCTGAACTTGTTCGAAAAATTCTTAGGTCATTACCAAGATCATGGGAAGCAAAAATGACTGCAATCCAAGAAGCTAAGGACCTCAACACTTTACCCTTAGAGGAGCTTCTAGGATCTCTTATGACCCATGAGCTGACTATGAGGCAGCATGTAGAGGAGGACACAAAGAAAAAGAAAGTAATTGCCCTCAAAGCTGCAAAAGAAGAAGAGAGCAGCAGTGATGATGATGATGATAATGATGAAGAGACTGCTCTCTTAGCAAAGAAATTTAAAAGATTTATGAGGAGAAAGAAACCCTTCCACAAGAAAAAATTTGGAGCTAAGTGGGAAGGAGAAAAGGATAAAAATAAGGACAAGGACAAAGAAAAAGAGAAAGACCCCTTGACTTGCTATGAGTGTAATAAACCGGGGCACTTTAGGAATGAATGTCCAAATTGAAGAAAGCCTACAAAAAGAAAAAGAAGGCTTATGTGGCGACATGGAGTGACAGCGAGGAATCTTCTTCCGAAGAAGAAGAACAAAAGGAAGTCGCAAACGTATGCTTTATGGCGGACGACAACGATGAGGTAAGTTCCGACAACCCTTGCGATGAATTTGCTTTTGATGAACTTTTTGATGCTTTTAATGAACTTGTTGGGGATTTCAAGGTTTTGAAAAAGAAATACAAGATTTTGAAAAATGAAAACTTAACTTTCATTCAAGAAAAGGAAAATCTTAATAATGAAGTTAAGAAACTTAAATCTGAAAATGAAATTTTAATGAAGAAAAGAATCAATCTCTAATGAAAAAGATAAACTAAGGAAGAGGTTGAAAAACATAAAAACATAGTTGATAAGTTTACATTAAGTTCAACTAAATTAGACATGTTATTAAATAGTCAAAAAGCAGTTTTTGACAAAGCCGGATTAGGATATAACACTTTAAGAAAACAAAAATCACTTAAAAATATTTTTGTAAGTGCTGGCCAAAGTAATTTTACATGCTTTAAATGTAATCAAAAAGGACATAAATCTTATGAATGTAAAATTCTGAAACCTAATAAAAACTTAAATGTTAAAGGAAGAAAATATGGGTTCCGAAAGGAACAATATTGTTGGTACTAACCATGAAGGACCCAAGAAAGCTTGGGTACCTAAACATAAAGTTTGATATCATTGCAGGAATGTCTTGTGGCCAAGAGATCAAAGAGAAAGTGGTATCTTGATAGTGGCTGCTCAAGACATATGACGGGTGACAAAGAAGAATTCATCACCCTTGAAGAAAAGAAAGGAGGAGTTGTTACATTTGGCGACAATGGCAAAGGCCAAATCTTGGGGTTTGGTAACATTCAAATAACTCCCTCCACATATATTGAGAATGTACTTTATGTTGATGGTTTAAAGCATAACTTAATTAGTATAAGTCAATTATGTGACAAAGGTTTTAAAGTATCTTTTGAATCTTCTTTATGCACTGTAGCTAATCCCATTGATAATAGCATTGTTTTTATTGGAAATAGAAATGGCAATGTATACATGATTGATTTAGACAAATTGTCTACTAATAATCATTGCTTAGTTGCTAATAATGCTAATATGAATGAGATTGGTTGGTTGTGGCATCGAAGATTAGGTCACGCAAGCACACACCTGATTTCAAAACTAATTAGAATGGATTTAGTAAAAGGTTTACCTAAATTAGATTTTGAAAATAACAAAATATGTGATGCATGTCAGTTTGGAAAACAAACAAGAAGTTCTTTCAAATCTAAAAATATTGTTTCAACTTCTAGGCCATTAGAGCTACTTCACATGGACCTTTTTGGACCAACTAGAACCACAAGTCTAGGAGGAAAGAAATATGGTCTTGTGATAGTAGATGATTACTCTAGATTCACTTGGGTAATGTTTTTAGCTCACAAAGATGAGACTTTCTCGATATTCATGAAATTCTTCAAGAAAGTAACAAATGAGAAAAACACTACCATAGTGTCTCTAAGAAGTGATCATGGAACTGAATTTGAAAATCACTTATTTGAAAGTTTTTGCAATGAAAATGGTATTAATCATAACTTTTCTGCACCTAGGACCCCACAACAAAATGGTGTAGTTGAAAGGAAAAATAGGACTCTAGAAGACATGGCCCGTACCATGCTATGTGAAAGTAAACTCCCGAAATACTTTTGGGCGGAAGCTATTAACACAGCATGTTACATCCTAAATAGAGCCTTAATAAGACCTATTTTAAAGAAAACACCTTATGAATTATGGCATGATAGAAAACCCAACATTAAATATTTTCATGCATTTGGTTGTAAATGTTTTGTTCACAATAATGGTAAAAATAATTTAGGCAAATTTGATGCTAAATCTGATGAAGGAATATTCTTAGGATACTCAATAACTAGTAAAGCATATAGAGTATTTAACAAGAAAACTTTAGTTGTTGAAGAATCCATTCATGTAGTTTTTGATGAATCTTTAGCAACTCATTCTGAAAAATTTGATGATGAAGAAGATACAAACATAATTGAAAAAGATCTTGAAAAATTAAATATTGATGTATCTTTAGATCAAGACAAGACGCTAAAGATAATGATTCACCTAAGGATGATGATACTAACACTAATCATAATGATGTAGATCTACCTAGGGATTGGAGATATGCTTATAGTCACCCTAAGGAATTGATTATAGGTGATCCATCTCAAGGAATAAGAACTAGATCATCTATGAGAAACATTAGTAATCATCTTGCATTTGTATCACAAATTGAACCTAAAACTATTGAAGAAGCTGAAAAAGATAATAATTGGATGTTAGCAATGCAAGAAGAATTAAATCAATTCACTAGAAATAATGTATGGACCTTAGTTGAAAGACCTAAAAATCATTCTGTTATAGGATCAAAATGGATATTAGAAATAAACTAGATGAAAATGGCATAGTAATTAGAAACAAAGCTAGATTAGTTGCAAAAGGATATAATCAAGAAGAAGGTATTGATTTTGATGAAACCTTTGCACCAGTAGCTAGATTAGAAGCCATTAGACTATTACTTGCATTTGCATGTCATATGAATTTTAACTTATTTCAAATGGATGTAAAAAGTGCTTTTCTAAATGGATTTATAAATGAAGAAGTATATGTAGAACAACCACCAGGTTTTGAAGATCACGAATTTTCAAATCACGTTTTTAAATTGCACAAAGCATTATATGGTTTGAAACAAGCACCTAGAGCTTGGTATGATAGATTAAGTAAATTTTAATTGAAAATGATTTTATAAGAGGAAATGTTGATAAAACATTGTTTTTGAAAAGAAAAGGTAAAGATTTATTAGTAGTTCAAATATATGTTGATGATATCATTTTTGGTGCTACTAACAATATTCTATGTCAAGAGTTTGCTAAGTTGATGCAGGGCGAATTTGAAATGAGCATGATGG